>JARKIF010000115.1:0-106075 GCA_029378245.1 Roridomyces roridus | reverse complement strand
GTTCATCAGCTCAGTTGTTTTGAAAGCCAGATTATCTGTGGTCAACAGCGTGGGCGGGGCGACCTCTATATATCCCTCAGTGCCCTTGACATTTGGGGTGAGTCCAACTGGGACAATGTGGCGGATCGAGTTTGCCCCACCTGTCTCGCCTCGCTCCAGGCTAGATACTATGCCACGCGTCAGAAATTTTGGGACGATCCCCAAGATGTATGGATTGCCGCCTTGGGAAGAGTTGGAGCAGATGAAAGTGGCGGCCATTGGGCCACAGTGGTTTCCTTCTGAGTTGTAGGGTTTGTGAATTTCATCGGTTCATTGCACTTCTGATTCTGATTGTCTTTCTTTTGTCCGATCTAGTTTAAAGTCGAGTCACCAAGCTCAATGTACTACGGTTATGTGTCTATACTTGTTTCGTTCGAGATTGAATCACGTTTTGCCAAGTTCAAAGCCGCACCGTCGACTATACCGGAAACAAGACATCCCTCTGTCGTTCTCACTTAAGTTCTCCACTCGCCGCCACCATTTTCATTAACGCGCCTTACGCTGTCGACTCCATCGAAGTTATATGACGCCCCGAGGTGGGAATCGAGGTGGTCTTGATCGACTCGAGTCTCGACAACATGCCTACAACATGCAGTCCGATTTTGCTACGTGCAACTTGCCATGCAAGGAAGGAAAGGTGAGAAGACGATGAGGATCCTCCCAAGCAGCCCAAGTCGTCGTCGTCGTCGCATGCATGAATCACATGTTGCCTTTAAACCTGTGCTGAGCGCTGATCGATCGCAGATCGCGCTTGATCGCATGTTAGCTTTAAACCTGTGCATTGGCTGATCGCGCTTGATCGCGACGCAGGAGATAGTTGGTTTCAACTCTGACTCGCACCAGACCACCATGCCCGTCTCTTTCACCACCGCGCCCCACGCTGCCAACTCGTTCGAAGTTACCGAGTCTTTCTCGGCGGCGGAGCTTTTGTCTGGTGCATGCAAAGACCAGAGCCGCAATGTCCAAGAAATCTTCCAATGTGGCTTCTCAACGGGAGAGCAGGCGCTGAACCCGTACGTCTTTAATCCTGTACCACTTCCTCGCCTCTCATTTGCTTCCAGCGGTCGCGATTTCGATGCCAAGATCCGATCCTCCGTCCTGACTCCCGCGCGGGGAATGGCTTCGTGCACACGGTCGTCGAAGCCTACAACCACCATCGTGCTCTCGTCATCCGCCCCGACGACGTGTGGCTCGCCATTCTATCTCAATTCAATTTCTTCGTAAACGCGAACGCGGAGCTCCTTCGTGCCAATTTTGTGGCGCACGAAGGCCAGCGCAAGCTGGTGGTAGACGCCTTTGGGGATCGGTACTCTGTGGACTTTGGTAACATGTCCCGCCAGATGACGGACCTTCTCATGCCATGGTGTCAGCTAGCGGCGAAAATGACACCGTGCATCCGCTTCCTGGGTGGTGGATTTGTGCTACAGTGCCCGTCACCACATCACGGTTCCTGATTTGGCAGGGATGTTTATCAAATCTTCGAGCACTAATTACATTTTGGTCCGAGGTTCAATGGACTCAAAAACTGTTGGAAACATATATAAGGAGGCCCAAGAACATACCCTGTGGTCCTCAGGTCCATCAGACAACATTTTGTTTTTTCAGGATGGAAAAAGTGAAACAAACCTTAATGATCCGATCAATTACTGCCAAGCTGTCAGTTTGATCCGATCAATTTAGGGTTACGCTTACGTGCCACTCGGCTCGGCTGCCGATGTCGACCCGGTGGCCCTTCCACATTGGCTGGCAGGACTTTCCAGGGTTAAAGGGGATGCCCTGGAACAACAATCTGGTGAATTGGAGGCCAACCCAGGCCAGACAACCCCAAAAACAGCAGTTGAAATTTTTTCGGACCTCGAAAAAGTGAAACACCGTGGGGAAAAATGAGATCAGGGTCTCAATCGCATGCTTTTGGTCGGTTTCCGTCCAAAATAAATACGAGAAAATGCACAAAAATTTCCTTGATGGTGAATGACAGGTGTCGGAGAAGTGCCGACTGGCACTGTAGGAAGGAAAAGGTGGTGAGCGAAGGAGGAGTACAAGGCTGAGAGGGCGGAATCCAACCGCGCTACAATCAGAGTTTGGTTTGGAGTTTGTATCAGCCTCCAGTTGCTTAGAGTTACACTTTGAGCGCGTCGCATGTGTTGTCCTTTGTGTACGTGTCAGCGGATCAAATCCCATCTTGTCCTCCACCACGACATGGAAGTAGACAACGCACCTCATCGCATCCCAGAGCTCTGGTTTGAAGACGGAACATCGTGATGCAAGCCAGAAACAGCCAGGTTTCGCGTCTATCGCGGCACTCTAGCTGCCTGTTCGCCCGTCTTCAAAGATATGCTCTCGTTTCCGCAGCCCGCCGATGCGGAACTCGTCGAGGGGTGCTCAGTCGTACACCTTCCCGATGCTCCAGATGAGTTCACCGTCTTTCTCAAAGCCATCTTTCTACCCGAGTACCTACCCGATTATTGATCTTCCTACATCCTCGATTACTGACTTTCATTCCAGTTATTTCATGCCGTTCCCCGCAAAGACGGAATATGCGATCATTCGAGGCTGCCTTCGACTCAGCCATAAATACGGAGTGGAGCACCTCCACCTCCGTGCCCTGGTCCACTTTTCATCTCTATTTCACACCAGTTTGGCCCAATCGGACAAAGCAGAATATCCATACTCAGAATCCACTGGCCCGTCGAATCTACCCAGCCACAAATTATATCTTGGCTGGCACCCGATGTGCCATCGGTGGTGTCTTGCATCCAGCTTGCTCGAGAGGTCGATGCACCGTGGATTCTTCCCCTCGCGTTCTATGTGCTTTCTCATAGACTGACCCAGGCCAAGTTCAGCATATCGCTTATGGATGTTATCCGTGGCAATGCATTCAATGGTGAAACTTTTCATCTCAGCACACAAGATCAAGAATCTTTCCTACGCGGCCTCATTCAACAAATCCAATTTCAACCACAAGCATCCTGGGATGCTTTTCAGACCCCCTCAAAATCCCAAATCGTACAACCCCTGTCCGTTGTTTGAAAGGCAGATTATCTGCTGTCAACAGCGTGCGCGAGACAGTCTCTGTTTTTCCCTCAAAGCCCCTTGACGTTTGGGGCGAGGAGGACTGGGACGAGTTCGCGGATCGAGTTTGCCCCACCTGTCTTGCTGCGCTCCAGGCTAGACACCAAATCAAGCGCCAGGAGTTCTGGGATGATCTCCCCAAGACGTATGGATTACTGCCTTGGGAAGAGTTGGAGAAGATGAAAGTGGCGGCCATCGGGTCACATTGGTTTCCTTCTGAGGTGTAGTGTTCGTGCATTTTCCTCAGTTCACTCTCTTTCCGATTTTTATTGCGTGTCTTTGGGCAGAATTTAAAGTCAAGTCCCCAAGTTCAATGTACGGTTATGTGTCTATACTTCTTCCGAATCCTACTGTGCTTCTCGTTCGAGATTAAATCGCATTTTACCCGTTCTCACATAAGTTCTCGACTCGGGCCCAACGTCACCATGCCCGTTTCTTTCAATGCCGCGCCTCGGTCAACCTCATCGAAGTTATATGATGCCGCCTGCGTACGCGGAGAGGGATATCAAGGTGGTCCAGTGCGACATGCACGCCCTTGCTGGCAGCTGGGCGACGGATTTGTGCAAAGGAGAAAAATATGATGAGCGTGGAGAGCACGCCAATCCACGCATAACTCAGCGGACACTACAACCTGAGCCAATATAAGTGGGGGTACCTTGTTGGGGGTTGCGAACGCGTTTGATGTGTTGTCGTTTGAATACGCGTCTGATGCGATCAACACTCGTTGTCCTCCACCACGACATGCAAGTCGACGATACGCCTCATCGCATCCCCGAGCTCTGGTTCGAAGACGGAAACATTATCATTCAGGCCGAAAACAGCCAGTTTCGTGTCCATCGTGGCATTTTAGCGGCGTGCTCCGCCGTCTTCAAGGACATGCTATCGTTTCCCCAACCTGCGGATGTGGAGCTCGTTGAGGGGTGCCCAGTCGTACATCTTACCGATGCCCCAACTGAGGTCACTGTGTTTTTGAAGGCCATCTTTGTCCCCGAGTGCGTTCTCTGCCTATCACTGAAACCCGAATGCCAACATTCTTCCAGCTACTTTATGCCATTTCCCGCAAAGACCGAATATGAATTATTCGAGGTTGCCTTCGACTCAGCCATAAATATGGAGTGGAACACCTTCGCCTTCGCGCGCTGGTCCATTTTTCATCCCGCTTTCGCACCACATTGTCCCAGTACAAACGACGCTCGTTACCCGTATTACCCGTACGATCCCTCTGGGTCCCTTGGCCGACCCCAGTCAGACATCATATCTTGGCCAGCTGGGGAAGTATCATCGGAGATGTCTTGCGTCCAACTTGCCCGAGAGGTCAACGCCCCGTGGGTCTTACCCCTTGCGTTCTACACACTTTCGGACAGCTTGGGTCAGCGCAGCACTGCAGTGGGGGAATTCATCCGTGGGACTACCCGCAACGGAATATCCGTCGCCATTAGCCCCGAAGATCAGGAGTCTTTCCTGTCTGGTCACATTCGACAAACGCAGTTTTCGACCACGAGAATCCTAGCAGTTTTTTCGAGCCCCATCGAAATGCCGGACTGCAGGTCACTGATCAAATGCTTGAAAGGCCGACTATCTGCTGTCAACACTATGCAAGAGGCGATATCTGAATGTCCGTCCATGCCCCTGGAGATCTGGGTGGAATCTGATTTGATATGGAGAGTTGGGACCATGGCATTTGCATGTCCTGTCGGGAACAGCTGCAGCGTGCGCACCAAGTCGTGCGAGAGAAGTTCTGGGACGAGCTCCCGAACATGTACGGGTTGCCACCTTGGGAAGAATTGGAGAAGATGAAAGTGGCGGCCATCGGGCCACATTGGTTTCCTTCTGAGCTGGAGTGTTCGTGAATTTCCTCGGTTCATTTCACTTCCGATTCTGATTGTCTTTCTCTTTTCCGATCTAGTGTGAAGTCGAGTCGCCGAGTTCAGTGTACGGTTGTGTGTCTATACTTGTTGTGCCCCTCGTTCGAGATTGAATTGCATTTTACCTCCAGCGCCGCTCGTTTCGAGCCCATCCACTGTACCGGAGACATGACATCCTTCTGTACTCAGTGGGTCCTCGACTCAGACCACGTCCGTCTCCACTACCGCGCCTCACGCTGTCAACTCCGGATCCATCGAAGTTGTATGACGCCGCCAGCGTACGCCGAGGTGGATATCAAGGTGGTCTCCATCGACTCGACAACATGCACCCTGCTGGGTGACGGATTTGTGCTCGCAACTCCGTCCAACACGGCAACAAGTTACAACACGGTGCAAGGAAGGAAAGGTGAGAAGCGCGACGGAGGAGTACGAAGCCAATTAAGAGAGCAGCGCTCCAAGCTGAGCCAATATATGTCGGAGTTGCCCTGTAGGTATGAGTTGCACCTCAGTTGCACGCTCGTGTTTTTAGATTCAACCGCGTCTGATGTGTTGTCGTTTGGATACGCGTCTGATGAGATCATATTATCACATCTTGTCCTGCACCACGACATGGAAATCGACGGCGAACCCCATCGCATCCCCGAGCTTTGGCTTGACGACGGAAGCATCATCGTTCAAGCTGGAAACCGCCAGTTTCGTGTCCATCGCAGCATTCTGGCGGTCTGTTCGCCTGTCTTCAAAGACATGCTCACATTTCCGCAACCCGCCGATGCCTAACTCGTTGAGGCTTGCCCGGTCGTACACCTTACGGATGCTCCAGACGAGGTCACCGTTTTTCTGAAGGCTATATTTCTGCCCGAGTGCGTGTGGCATCCCATTCTAACTCGATTGTTGAGACTTTTGTTAGCTACTTCATGCCATTCCCCGCAAAGACGGAATTGAGATCCTCCGAGGATGCCTGCGTCTCAGTCATAAATACGGAGTGGAGCACCTCCATCTTCGCGCGTTGGTCCACTTTTCGTCCGCATTTCGCACCGCACTGTCCCAGTGGGACAAAGCCAGCTATCCATACGATGCCGACTCCGAGTCCACTAACCCGTCCAGCCTGCCCCAATCAGACATCGTATCCTGGCTAGCTCCGATGGACCCGCTTACGATGTTTTCTTGCATCCAACTTGCTCGAGAGGTTGATGCACCGTGGATCTTACCCACCGCTTTCTATAGGCTTTCTCATAGGCTAACTAAAGCCACGTCCATGTCGCTTGTGGACATGACCCATGGAGGAGCCACTGGTCTCAGCACACAAGATCAAAATCCTTCGTACATGGTCATATTCAACAAGTCCAATTTGCGGCGATAGACATTTTGGGATGCTTTACAGACCCCGTCGAAATCCCGAACTGTTCATCGGCTGTCCGATGTTTGAAAGGCAGATTATCTGCTGTAAACACCGTGCACCAGGCGGCCTCTGACTATCCCTCACTCCCTCTGTTCGTTTGGGGCGAGGACGACTGGGAGGAGTTCCGGGAAAATTTTTGCCCCACCTGTCTCGCCTCGCTCCAGGCTACCAACCGAGCCAAGCGTCAAGAGTTCTGGGATGATCTCCCCAAGATGTATGGATTACCGCCTTGGGAAGAGTTGGAGAAGATGAAAGTGGCGGCCATCGGGAAATTTTGGTTCCCTTCTGAGGTGTAGGGTTCGTGCATTTTCCTCGGTCCATTCCCTCTCCGATTCTGATTATGTCTCTTTCTCCAGATCTAGTGTAAATTCAAATCGTGTCTATACATGCTTGTTGTGGCCGCCGTGCTCCTCGTTATGCACTCGGAAGGTGTCGTCGATCTTGTGATTCAATTCCTACGCCCGTCTCCCAACCTCGTCGACTTTGTCCTAGAAGAGCCGCGTCTTGGGGGAGTTGGAGGTTGCCAAGGCGCCTGTCCTGCTGGATAATGTTCGCCATTTGATGTTTTGAGATCGCAAAGGCGACATTCTCGAGATCTTGAGTTGACAATACTTTGCCTTGCCATGCAGTCTATCTCCAGGACCAATCTTCTATCCTTCTTCCAGCGTTCGGCGCCGCCGCTCCAGAGTCTTGCTATCGGGTCGCCGCAATAATTTGCCCAGCTGCATTGGAATTCCAGCGGCGAACCCTATCATCGGTTTTAATCCTCACCCAACGCCCGTACCAAATCTTCGGATTTTGAACCTGCATGATTGTAATCCCGGGCTCTCTGGGCGCGTCAGAGCCACGTTTGGGGTGTCTTTGTCATAAATCCACGCGGGATGGGTATTCGCGTGCCGTCAGACACTCTCGACGCGTCTGGGACACTTGCCGACTATGGGATGCGCGTTTGGATTGCAAGTCGGAAAGAGAACGACGCGTCAAGATGTGTTCATTAGGAGCATGTGATCGTCTCGAGCCTGGACCGCGGCGAATGAGACTAGCGCGTCCTATTCGGTCCCAATCCTGTATTAGGCTTCCAACTGTCCCGCTGTCCATGTCTGCCCACCAATTTACCTAAAGTATTTCCTTTTCGGGCGTGCTTCTCTCGTGCTTTTTTTTCTGTCAAAATTGAAAGTCCGACCATAAAACGGGCTCGGGAACTAGCTTGTAAGGTTACCCACTTTTGCACTCGATTGCGCACCCCACCCACCAGATTTCTGCTCCTTCATACCCCGCGTAACCTTTCCAAAAATGCCTCCTCGCACTCAAAACGGTACGTAACTTCACTTCCTAATTGGGACGTGATCACTTGCTCATTACTCTTGCAGCTGGTCCTCGTGTCGGTCTTCCCACTGAAGGCGCCCACATCACCACTGTCCGCCATTCCTTTCCTTTCCATTCCTTCCCTCACACTATCCGTAGGTCGGCGTCAAGCGTCCCGATTTTGGTAGTTCTGGACAACCCTCCCCCATCTACGTCAACTCGTTTGTTACCACCGTCCCGTCCGACATCATCCACCACTATGACCTCGCCATCTCGCCCTCGGAGAAGACCCTCCCCGCTCGTATGACCATGGATCTTGTTCGTCGCCTCCAGTTCGATATCGCGCCGCAGATGTATGCTCTTCTTTCGCTTTTTCTTCTTGGTCCTGACGACGATTTGCAGCTTCACTCCTCGCTGCGTCTACGATGGCAATTCCAATACTCTTTCTCCACCCCTCCTCGACTTATCTTTCTCCAGGTCGCAAGAACATCTTCTCCATCCGCCGCCTCCCTTTCGACACTGGATCGCAGGAGTTCGAGGTCACTCTCGCTGACGCTACCGCACCCAGCGCCAGCGGCAAGGGTCCCAAGGTCTACAAGCTCAAGCTCACCCACGTCGCCGAGATCAACCCCGAGGTCCTCAAGCGCTTCATCGCCGGCGACCAGTCCCACGACAACACTGTTCTTACTGCCATCACTGCTCTCAACGTCGTGATTCGCATGCAGCCCACCCTGAACTACCCCTTCAACGTCCGCTCCTTCTTCACCGACCGCGAGACCAAGGACATTGGTGCTGGCTTGCAGCTCTGTGCGTCATCATATCTCTCCATCCTCTTGCACAACTAACGCATTCTCCCAGGGCGTGGCTACTTCCAGTCCATCCGTCCCGCCATGGGCAAGATGCTCATCAACGTCGACATCTCGACCGGTACCATGTACAAGGCCGGCCGCCTCCTCGACGTTTGCCTTCAGTACATTGGCAAGAACGACCCCAACGCTCTGTCCCCCAAGTTTGGCCTCCCCGACCGCGAGCGCATCCGCCTCCAACGCTTCATCAGCGGCATTCGCGTCATCACCACCCACACCAACGCTAGTGGAGTCGAGGTCCAGACCCCGCGTGTTATCAAGAAGCTTAGCCAGGCGGGCGCGTCGGCTCTCACCTTCCAGCTCCGGGAGGGCCAGAGCATGACTGTCGCCGAGTACTTTGCTACGACGCAGAACAAACGGCTTCAGTTCCCCGACGTCATTTGTGTCGAAGTCGGCTCTGGCGCTCTTATTCCTTTGGGTCAGTTTTTCTTTCTTGCTCGACTTTCTTTCTGACGCGTTTTCTTTAGAGTTGTGCAAGGTTCCTCCCGGCCAGCTCATGCGCAAGCAAGTTGTGAGTAGCTTCTCGTTTCTTATGTGTTCTTCCACTCATTCTCTCTGTTAGCCTCCGGAGAAGACCAAGGACGTCCTCGACTTTGCGACCAAGAAACCCGCCGACCGCCTGAACAGCATCGTTGCTGGTCTCCAGGTCCTCGCGTACGGACAGTCCGAGTATGTGCGCGAGTTTGGGATGCATGTCGACCACACTGCTGGCCCGCTCAAAGTCCAGGCGCGCATTTTGAAGCCTCCGATGCTCAAGTATGGTGCTGGGTCGCGGCAGTTGACTATCGTGCGTTCCTTCTCTTCTTCTCCCTTCTTCCGCTCACTTTTTTCAGACGCCCCGCGATGGTGCTTGGAACATGGTCGACAAGAAGTTCTTCAAGCCTGTTTCGATCGACCGTTGGGTGGTGGTGATTTACGAGCGCCAGGTTCGTTTTTCTTCTCTTGTTCTTTCCTTTGCTCATCGTCTGCAGGCTCGCTTCAACGAAACGCCGCCAACGACATGATCAACGGGTTGTGCGCGAGCTGCCGGGACGTCGGTGCGTTCTTCTTTTTTCTTTTCCCTTCATCTCAGCTCACTTTCCTGCAGGCATCAAGCTCACCCCTACTCCTTTCGTCCATTGGGAGAACGGCCAAGGGCGCATCGCCGACCAGCTCAAGAACGCCGGCGCTGCTTGTGCGCAAAAGATGAAGGCGGGCCCGAGCTTGATTGTCGTCGTCTTGCCCGAGGGCGGGAACGACATCTACACTGCGGTCAAGCACTTTGGTGATATCACGGTTCGTTTTCTGCTCTCGTTGTTTTCTTTGGCTGAATTTCTTTCTAGATGGGTGTGGCGACTCAGTGCCTCAAGTCGAGCAAGTGCTTCCGCGCGAAACCCCAGTACTACGCCAACGTCTGCCTCAAGTACGTCGCTTTCCTTGCTCTATCCTCCTCCCGCTCATTCATTCTCCTAGGATCAACGTCAAGCTCGGCGGCATCAACACCATCCCCGACCCCTCGAGCGTCAGCGTCTTGACCGACCCGCACAACCCCACGATCGTCATGGGTGCTGATGTCATCCATCCCGCTCCTGGCAGCGACGGCCGCCCTTCCTTCACCTCGCTCGTCGCCAACGTCGACTCCGACACCGCCAAGTACATTGCTGCCAGCCGGGTGCAGACTTCGCGTGCGGAGATGATCGAGGAGCTCGAGCCGATGAGCAAGCACGTCTTGTCCATGTACATGAAGTGAGTATTCAACCTCTCCTTTCCCCGACTTCTCACTCATCTTGCTCCAGATACCGCGAGATGGCCGAGAGGAAGGCTCCTGGTGCCTCGGCGCCCAAGCGCATCATCTTCTACCGCGACGGTGTTTCTGAGGGCCAGTTCAAGCAGGTGCTCGAGGTCGAGTTGCCGGCCATCAAGAGTACGCTTCCTCTTTTTCTCTTCGACTTGTTGCTCATTCCGCTTTCAGAGGCCTGCCAGTCCTTGAACATCGACCCCAAGATCACCATCCTCGTCGTCGGCAAACGCCACCACGTCCGCTTCTTCCCCCAGAACCCGCAGCGCGACGGCGACCGCTCGGGCAACTGCCGCGCTGGCACCGTCGTCGACCGCGAAGTCTCGCACCCCACCGAGTTTGATTTCTATCTGCAGTCGCATGGAGGTTTGCTCGGCACCAGTCGTCCTGCCCACTACTCGGTCCTGTACGATGTGAGTTGCTTTCTTTTCCTTTGCTGTTTTTCTCTGGTTCTAACTGCCCCTCAGGAGAACAACTTTTCCGCCGACTCGCTGCAGAACCTCTCGTTTGCGCTTTGCCACGTCTACGCTCGCTCCACTCGCTCCGTGTCGATCCCCGCTCCCGTTTACTATGCCGACATTGTTTGCTCGCGCGCCAAGAACCACTACGACCCGCAGGGGACCGTCGACTTTTCGGACAGCGCGACGCAGGTTGACGATGGGCAGGTGGCGAGCTCGCTCGAGGCGTTCCGGCGCGGATTCAAGCCCCTCCACCCCTCGCAGGCTACGCTCATGTATTTCTCGGTGCGTTTGCCTTTTTTCTCTTTGCCGGACTTGGCGCTGACGAGGATGGACGCAGTAATCTATTTGCTTAATTGAATCAACGAACGCATCTTGGTATGTTTCTTCTTGTAATCTGGTTTTCTGTTGGCTGATGGGCTTTTAGTAATTAATCTAGCACAATTGTATCTTCCGACTTTCGAAATTGAAGTTTTTTTGCTTCATTCATTTGTTGTGCGATCCGACCTTGCGACCTTCCCTTCCCTCCGACGCTCTCGATTCCCGACCCCGATTCCGATTTTGACTTCCCGACTCGCTTCCCACACTCCGCATCATCCAGACTCGATCCCGACCTTCTGGGCTCGCTTCGACACCTCCGACCGGCTCATGATCGACACCCTCCCTCGGACACCTCCGAAACAGACCGTCCCGACTCGCTCTCCTCGACGAGTCGACACTCTCCGCCCTCGACTCGCTTTTTTTTTAAAAAAAACCTGACCCTAACCCCATGGTACCATCGCTCCATCACCATCCGCTGCGACCGCAGACTCGATCTGCACCTGCACCACACCAACGCCAATGCCAAGATATCGACCTCGCCGACCGCCAAAATCGCCTCCATACTCCTCCGACGAGACTCGGCCCCAACTCACGCCTCCCGCCTTTGCCTACTAACCCTAACCCCATGGTTCCATCACTCCATCCCGATGCCTTGCCCGAAACGGTGACCGCCGCCTGGATTTCAGTTAGCACTCGTCCGTACTCTCCCCGAGGATCTCACCCTCCACGATGACCAGTTCCAAGTTGTTTCTTGTAAGTTGCCAGGAAGGTCGCTTGATAAAGTTGTGGGACTCGAAACTCAGAACCAAGTTGGAACTACTAAGATCGCCAGAAAGCAAACACTCTAGGTCATTCACGTGCATTTCGGCCTGATCAGTGATATAGGAGACATTCAGTGCCCTCTTTTAAAGTTCTTACGCAGGAGCCTTCAACTCAGACCGGAACCACCATGCCTGTCTCTTTCACTACTGCGCCTCACGCTGCCAACTCGTTCGAAGCTACCGAGTCTTTCTCGGCGGCGGAGCTCTTGTCTAGCGCATGCGAAGACCAGAAACGCTATGTCGAAGAAATCTTCCAATGTGGCTTCTCGACGGGAGAACAGGTGCTGAACTCGTACGTCCTTGAATCCTGTACCACTTGCTCGCCTACCATTTATTTCCAGCGGTCGCGATTTCAATGCCAAAATTCCGAACCTTCGTCCTGACAGCGAAGGAAATGGATTCGTGCACACGGTCATGGAAGCGTACAACCACCATCGTGCCCTTGTCATCCGCCCTGACGACGTGTGGCTCGCTATTTTATCGCAGTTCAATTTCTTCATCAATGCCAACGCCGAGGTCCTTCGTGCCAATTTCGTAGCGCACGAAGGCCAGCGCAAACTCTTGGTAGAGGCCTCTGGGGATCGTTACTCTGTAGACTTTGGCGCCATGTCCCGCCAGGTGACCACTCTTCTCCACGAAAATGTCGTCGATCCTGCGCTCCGGGACTGGGTGCTGCCCAACTTTACGACTACCACCGTCAACGATACTACGGTGGCGGCGGTGCTCATGATGGCTACTCTCAAGGAATACTTCCGTGTTGGGTTTGGACTCCCATGGTGTGGCATTCCGCGTGTTACGCTGGAAGGAGAGAAGTCGGACTGGGTCAACATCTTGGAGCGCCTCGAGAAGCTCAAGGAGTACGGAGTCGAGACGATTGCGTGGTACCGGTATCATCTTCTACGCCCCGTCATATCTCGCTTTGTCGCAGCATTCGACAAGCCCACGAGCCAGGAGAATACGGATTTCTGGCAGAAGATTGTGTCCGTGGACAGTATGGGCAGTGGCTCGCCGGTGTACACTGGTTGGCTCAACGCCTTCAGCGTCTTCTCCAAGCAAGGTCGTTGGATGGGAAAACCTCTCGACACAGTGAGTAATTGTATACTCTACGTCGGTCTCGATATTCATCCCTAAACAGGAGGTGGTCTCAGAAGAAGCCCCCGAGTCCCTGTCTGCCGAGCACTTTTGGAAGAAATACGCAGTCGAAGAACGCCGGGGATTCGGGCGAAGCCGTGAGCTTGTTTTGGATGGAACGCCCTACCACACACTCGATACTTATTTGGTGCCGCCTGCCTACGCCGAGGTGGATATTGACCTGAACGATCGCGGGATGCAGATCGACTGTTTCATGCTGGCGGGCGTCATTGGTACGCGTATTTCCTCCAGCGGTGATACCACGGTGTCTGCTAGCGGCGAAAATGACACCGTTCATCCGCTTGCTGGGTGGTGGATTTGTGCTCGGAAGGAGAAAGTGGTGAGCGCGGAGGAGGAGCATGAAGCTGAGATGGCGGAGTTTAATCGGCGCCGCAATCAGCAGTTTAGTGGGAGTTCGTAGTTGGTTCGCAGTAGGCATACTCAGGGGTTTTGAAAATTGGAATACGGGTCTGATGGGATCAAACACTCTTTGTCCTCAACCACGACATGCAAGTCGACGACACGCCTCGCCGCATCCCCGAGCTCTGGTTCGAGGACGGAAACATCATCATAGAGGCCGGAAACATCCAGTTTCGTGTCCATCGCGGCATTCTAGCGGCATGCTCCGCCGTTTTCAAAGACATGCTATCGTTTCCCCAACCTGCGGATGCAGAGCTCGTTGAGGGATGCCCAGTCGTACATCTTACCGATGCCCCAGCTGAGGTCACTGTGTTTTTGAAGGCCATCTTCCTGCCCGAGTGCGTGATCTTCCTACTATCCCAACTCGATATGAATTTTATAATTGTTCCAGCTACTTCATGCCATTCCCTGCACGGACCAAATATAGCATTGTTCAGGGATGCCTTCGACTCAGCCATAAATACGGAGTGGAACACCTTCGCCTTCGTGCGCTGGTTCACTTTTCGTCTCGATTTCGCACCACATTGTCCCAGTGGGACAAAGCCGAGTATCCATATGATGCCGACCCCTTGGATTCCGCCAGCCGGCCTCAATCAGACATCATATCCTGGGATGCCTGGCTTTCTCAGGAGGTGTCGACGATGTTCTCTTGCATCCAGCTTGCTCGAGAGGTCGACGCACCGTGGGTACTGCCCGTTGCCTTCTATGTGCTCTCTGGCTGCTTAGCTTGGGACAAAACCATGTCGGTTACGGAGGTTCTCCGCGGTACTACCTTCAACCGTGTATCCACCAGCATTAGCCCACAGGATCAGGAGTCTTTCCTACCAGGCCACATTCGACAAATCCGAAACCATACAGCAAGTATCCTGGGTTTCTTTTCGGACCCTGTCGAAATACTCGACTGCAGGTTGCCGCTTGAATGTTTGAGAGGGCGACTATCGGCTGTCAAGACTATGCAAGGGGCGATACTATCCGATCATTCCGAACATTTGTCCATGCCCCTGAAGATCTGGGAGGAATCTGAATTCGGGTCGCAACATTGGGACTATAGTGATATTTGCCCCTCTTGCCTGGAACGGCTGCAGCGTCAGCACCAAGCTGTGCGGGAAAAGTTCTGGGACGATCTTCCGAACATGTATGGGTTGCCGCCTTGGGAAGAATTGGAGAAGATGAAAGTGGCGGCCATTGGGACACAGTGGTTTTCCGAAGATATCGTAGACCTAGTGTACGTTGATCTCTTCCTTTTGTTCTTCTCATTCTGGTTGGACTTGTCCTGGGGTCGTCCAGTGCTATGCCTTGTATACCTTGTATATATACTTTGGTGCTTCGGACAACCATCGCGCTGCATTAATCCGTCCGACGACGTGTTGCATGCCATCTTATCAGCATCTTATTCAACTTGTTCGTCAATGCGAACGCGGAGCTCTTCCGCGCCAATTTCCTCGCGCATGAAGGTCAACGTCAGGTGAGGATTTCCTTCGAGAGCGATTGGCACTCTGTCGACTTTGGCGACTACGACTGTGGCAGCAGTGCTCACTATGGCCACCTAAAGCAATATTTCTCTGCTGGCTTTTCGACGAGACTCGGATGCTGTGGCATTCCGCGTGTCATGCTCGCTGGAGAGGAGTCTTACTGGGTCAACATTCTGGAATTTGGAGCGCCTCAAGAGGCTCAAGGAATATGGAATCGAGACGATTGCGTGGTATCATCTGTTACGCCTGTCCTGTCTTGTTTCGTCGCAGCATTCGACGTCCCCACGAGCCAGAAAAATGTGGATTTCTGGCAGAGCCTGGTGGCGAGCCTCAACGAGGGGCCGTGGAAGTCTTTCGGTCAAAACACGCGAAAAACATTGTTCCAGAAGACGTTGTTATTGAACGACCACGGGCAGGAGATCGACGCGTTCATGCTGGCGGGAATGGTCGGCATGCGGGTTTCGTCTAGCGGCGACCACACCTCGTCTGCCACCGCGGAGAATAGCACGATAAATAGCCTTCCAGGATGGTGGATCTGCACCAGAAAGCCAAACGTGATAGCACCACTGGCCCAAGCCGAGTGGGAGGGAATCATGCAGAGTTTCCGTGAGGGGTTCGGTGAATTTCATCTGCTAAAGGACAACAGGAATTCAGGAGAGGCACAACCCAAATAATGGTTGCTGCACTGCGTTTTCTAACATTTACGCGTTTTGTAATGGCCTATTTACGCGCCGCTTGACAGCGGAGTTTGAATCACGCCCTTGTCCACGTACCACAACATGCTATCCGACACGGACATCCACGCCTCAATTCACCGCATCCATGACCTCTGGTTCGACGATGGGAACATTGTTTTACAAGCAGCAAACTGCCAATTCCGCGTCCATCGCGGCATCCTGGCGGCATGCTCGCCCGTCTTCAAAGATATGCTCTCGTTCCCGCAACCGGCCGATGTGGAGCTTGTCGAGGGATGCCCACTCGTGCGCCTCACAGATCATCCAAAAGAGGTCACTGTTTTCTTGAAAGCCATCTTCAAACCTGAGTGAGTGGCGCGGTGTCGCATCATACCAACGATCCTAATCCTCCAGTTATTTCATGCCCTTCCCCGCGCATACCGACTACGCCATTATCTCAGGATGCCTCAGACTCGGCCATAAATATGACGTAGAACACCTGCGTCTGCGGGCCTTGGTCCACTTGTCGTCTGCATTTCGCACGACGTTGTCCGAATGGGACACAGCCGAGTATTTCAATCCAGGTGTGGGCAAGGAGACTCCTCCTTCTGCTTGCGCTCTTTCGCAAATAATTTCCTGGAATTCGCAAGGGACGGACACGCAAATCTCATGCATCCAGCTGGCTCGTGAGGTGAACGCCCTCTGGATTCTACCTGCCGCGTTCTATTCCCTGTCCACCAGTTTGATCCATCCCATGTCCCTCATGCCAGTCTTCAATGGGACGGTCTGCCGTGGGGTAAACGTTAACCTCGCGGCACAGGATCTGGAGGCTTTCCTCGACGGTCACTCTCAGCAAACCCTGGTTTCTGCCGTCCGGTTCCTGGGTTCTTTGTCAGAACCCGGCGATTCATCACCAGCTTGTGATGGCCCTGCCGGGTGCTCGATTGGGCGGCTTTCTGCTATCCATTCTTTGCGGGATCTCATTGCTCTCCAGCCGTCCGCACCTCTCGAGCTGTGGTCAAACTGGGAAGGCTTCGACGAGGAAGTCTGCTACCCGTGTCGAGACAGCCTCGAGGACGCACACGAGCAAATGCGGAAGAGCTTTTGGGACGGACTTCCGGAGATGTATGGACTACCCTCTTGGAGACAGCTGGAGCAGATGAGGGACGCTGCCATCGGTTCTCACTGGTTTGTTCCAGCTGCAGAATCCTAAGTTGTGGGCTCTTCCTGTGTCATTGAGTGTTTTGCTTGGTCCAAATGTTCTGGAACTGGATTGAGAATGGAGCAGTTGGAAGAATCCAGAGAGATCGACAATGGTCGTACGGTTGGAAGGATCGGCATGTACCTCTTATATATTTTCTTGTTCACACTTGGGACGGTTTCCGGTATCGAAGGACGCGACTGATTCCAGCTGAATGAAAAACGTTAGACATAAATCGACATCGCGTTCATATTCGGGCCGAGGACCTCAGGCCGAAGAATGAGGGAGAGGCGATGTCCCGGGGTCGTCATTTTGGAGCTGGATGCCACCGGCAGTGCCTGGCAAGGCTTGGAGCATCTTTGGGCCGCACTGGGTCCTCACATCGACGATTTTTTTTTTGTGTCTAACGTTTTTCCTTCAGCTGTCACATCTTGTCCTTTACCACAACATGCAAGTCGACGACACGCCTCATCGCCACGCCGAGCTCTGGTTTGACGACGGCAGCATCGTCATTCAAGCCGAAAACACCCAGTTCCGAGTACATCGCAGTATCCTCGCCGCCCGCTCGCCCATCTTCAGAGATATGTTTTCGTTTCCCCAGCCTCTCGACGCAGAACTGGTCGAAGGCTGTCCGCTTGCTCGCCTCCATGATTCAGCGGCCGAGTTATCCGTTTTTCTCCGGGCGATCTTTGACTCGGAGTGAGCTATCGGGTACCTACCTATTTCTTCCACTCTTACGCCGGAAGCGTCTAGATTTTTCATGGCCTTCCCTGTTGTCACGGAATTCCATATCACCGTTGGAGTTCTCCGTCTGAGCCACAAATACGAGGTCGACTATCTGCGTCGCCGTGCTCTCGTCCACTTGTACTCGGGGTACGCGACGACTTGTTCGAAATGGGACAGAATTGCCCATTATCTTCCAACCGCCAACAATGACCGGCTGCCCGCCATGGAAATCAGTACGTGGAAATGGCCGATAAACCTATCGCATTTCGCAGTTCTGATTCCGCTCGTGCGCGAAGTTGGCGCCCTGTGGATGCTTTCGAGCGTCTTCTATCATGTATCCTCCCGGTTCCGAGCTCTCACTCGGCGAAAAGAAGCACTTCAGATCTCTGAACACAATCGACGACCTGATTGCGTTTCTGCGTGGACAAGACATTCAGAGTCTCAGCACCTCTGCTGAGATTCTAAGATGTTTTTCTGAGGAGATGGACGACAGTTGTCTTTCACCGCTGGCATGTGTTCGGGTACGATTGGTTGCACTCGACGCTACGAATGAGGTGATGGGCGGTAATACTCTGCCTTGCAGTCCGTTGGAAGTGTGGCCCGAGACCACTTGGCGGCGCTCGAACATCGCCTTTGCAGTGTCTGTCTTCCGTTGCTCATGGCCAGACATCAAGCTGCTCGTGGAAAGTTTTAGCAAGAGCTGCCGAGAATTTATGGACTACCACCCTGGGAGGAATTGGAGAAGCTGAAGACGGAGGCGATAGGAACTTCCTGGCTTGTGTGACAGCGTTGTTGTGCGTCGTTCTATCCATTCGTCGATTGTATTTTGACCTCCCGCCTCCCTTATCCAGATGTTCGCAACGAGGAGCCGCCTGTCGTTGAATATTTCGACTCGACGTTCATTTCCTCCCGGCTATTATGGTGTACATATAGTGTTGTCGATCCAAAATTCTCTTTGACCGCGCAAGGGAAGCAAGTAAGGAAGGCTTCGAGAATCGAGAAAACCTGTTCCTAGACTGCAAGTCCATTTTCTTGCCTTGTGCAAGCTTGGAAAGGTCAAGTGAGGTCCCATCGTCGTTTGGGTTCTCTCGGGGCTGGTACGCGCGATACTCGTGTAAACGGCGGGGCGGAGACCCGAGTTCGATAGGCGACAGAAAGGCTGTCACCAAGTTAAAACGGGGCCGCCCGGTATCGTTGTCACTTACTAAGTAAACTAACTGGGCTTATACTCTATTCGCCTCCTTCTCTCTTGCCACCACTCAAGCTCAAGCTCAAGCCTCGTCCTTCGCACCAACATCAAACTCGACGGTGTCCCCCATCCCGCAGACCCCAAACCGTCCCTCCTTGATTCCCACCTTGGCGCACTCCTTGGCGAGCAACTCGGGGGGCTCGAGTACGTGTTCGCTTGTAAGAATCCACGTTCTACATCGATGAGCATTGAGCGCTGAATGAAGAAAGGACAAGACTCACCCCCAATGCATCCCCAGCGCCCTCCTCGCCTTGATATCCTTGAACAGCGCCACACTGTCCCTCGGCGCACAGTGAATAGGACTCATGAATCCACGTGGAGAATACGCGCTGCTCGCCGCATTAGCTCTCATCGCAACAAAACAAGTCGGAACACGCACCCAATTGGAATCATAGCAAAATCAAACCCACCCCAGCGCTCCCCGATTTCCTTGAACGCAGGGCAAACAGGCAGCGTCTCGGGCCCCTCATCCGAAGAGGAAGGAACAGCGCGGTACCCGGTGTCGCCACCAAAGTATACCTTGGCCTGAGGCTCACTCTCAGAAGCGACGCCCTCAACGACCCACCCTCCCCAGAGCGTCTTGAATCGGTCAAATATCCCTCGCCCGGTAAAGTGCTGCCCGGGGGTGAAGGTGATATCGAACTCGACCTTCTGGGAGGGTGAGACGTCGGCGGTGACGCGGCGGGCATCCCACCAATCGAGGCAATGGGTCCGCGAGGCGGGGACGCCAAGGTCACGGAAGTAGGAGGCATTGCCAATGGGGGCAAAGACGTGCGGGGCGTGCGGGCGCTTGAGGAGGTTCTTGAGAGTGGTGGTGTCCATGCTGGATTTCCGTCAGTCAGAAAGGTAGGAGAGTGAGGGAAGGCGACGCACTGGTCGTAGTGGTTATGGGAAATCACGATGGCGTCGAATTCCGGGACATCTTCCAGTGAGCAGGGCGGGGCTAGCCAGTTTTCAGTACTGCTCGAAGGCCCAAAAAGCACAGACTCACGGGTGAAGCGTTTGGGACCTGCGATTTGACTTGGCGAGCAGCGGTCGCTGAAAACCGGGTCGAAGAGGATGCGTGCACCGCGGATCCCTAACGTCGAAGAGGGGAGCTCGACGAGGAAGCATGCGTGCCCGAGCCACGTCGCCTTGATCTTGCCGGCGTTCTCTGCGACTTCAGCACCCCACGTCGGTTTTTTCGTGGGTATCTTGGCGATGGTCTCCTTGGTAGGAGCCTTGTTCATCCATACAGGAAGGATCTAGGCAACGCTCAGCGCAACGTCATGCAGACCTGGGTGTACGCACATCCTTAAAGTCGGACAAGGTGGTGTGTCTGAAGCTGGGCCAGGGGTTGTCGAATTGTGTCGGTTTGTCGTGGACCCAGTGGCTTGGCTTGCCTAGTTTTTGGCGCTCGGTGCGAGCGTGGGCTTGGGCGGGCGTCTCTGAGACTTGGATGGTCATGGTGGGGGGTGCGCGGCAGCGACTCGCAATTTGAATCAGGCCTACATGGCTCGCCGGCACGCATGACACGGCTTGATGACAAAACCGGAAAATGTCCTCCGCCTTCACCGCCACATACCCCTGTCTCAAGCGAAAGATTCAATTCGTTCTGCGCAGTGTGATTGTTGGAGGTCAACGCCATAATATCATTGGAAACGGAAAGGCAATGTTCAAAAGCTCAAGAAACCCAGGAAGTCCCTATCTCCTTGACCCTCATCTTCTCCAGTTCCTCCCACGGAGGAAGCCCGTACAAACTCGGGAAGTTTGTCCCAGAAGGCCTGACGGGCGGCCTTCTGCGCCTCCTGGAGCGCCGCGCGACAAATAGAACACAATCGCACTAAACCCGAAACCCCTCCTTTAAACGCTGCCATTTCCAGTCCCTTGTTGAGCGGCTCAGAGGGGCATAGCTCAAGCAGCTGCTTTGAGAGGTCCGCTCCGATGATTCTCTCGCCAAGACAATGGTCAGTGGATAAGCAACCAATTACATCGCCTTGGCATAGGAAGGCTGCCAGCAGCATCTCTGTGGCTGCAGCCTGGCTCTGTAAGCTATAGCCTTTGACGAAAGCTCTCACATCGGCAGATTGGAGGTTGGCCTGCATGTGATCGAAGAGGAGATCACAACTCGGTTCATGGAGTATGTTTCCCCAGCCGGCGGACAGGTAATAGAACGCCGTCGGAAGGAGCCACAGTGCCCCCACTTCCCCGAACGACAGAAATGATGTCCGCGACTAGGAGGGATATGGGCCAGGACACAATCTCGGAGAGTACGCGGGGAATTTTGCCTGGATCGGTATAGTCTGTGGGGCTGTACCTCGCGGCGTCCCAGTCGGCCAGCGACGTGCGGTATCGAGACGAGAAGTGGACGAGGGCCCGAATGCGAAGATGAACAACGCCATACTTGTTTCCGAGTCGGAGGCATCCTCGAATGATAGCGTATTCCGTCTGGGCGGGGAATGGCATGAAGTAGCTAGAGAAGAGTTAGAAGTCGACTGGCGAGGGCAGAACAGACGACGCACTTGGGTTTGAACAACGCTTTCAAGAACACAGCGACTTCCTCAGCAGAATCCTGGAGTCGCACAATGGGGCATCCTTCGACGAGTTCGGAATCGGGCGGTTGGGGAAACGAGAGCATGTCTTGAAAGACAGGCGAGCATGCGGCTAGAATGCCGCGATGAACGCGAAAATGGCTGTTTTCGGCTTGGATAACGAGGTTTCCGTCCTCAAACCAGAGTTCTGGGGCGCGAAGAGGCGTGTTCTCGACTTGCATGGTGTGGGAGAGGACAAGATGTGATTTGTTTCCGATCAAACGCGTACCCAAATGACAACACATCAGAGTCGGACTCAGACGGTCTGAGGGTCGGCCCAATGCGAACCAAAGTACAACTGCACAATAGAGCTCGGACTTGTTTTGCACTCTAGGAATTTCACGTCCGAGAAATATTCTAGTGGGTCCCAATACAACATGATGATACATTGACAAGACATACACAGCGCAGAGTCGACGCGTGGAGATGAACTGGTCCTCATCTGAAGCGAGTTTCTGTTAGAGTTGAGAGCCCCAGATGCAGTCCGACGGCCGTACTTCTAGAAAATCTTCCCAATCGCCTCAACCTTGATCTTCTCTAACTCCTCCCAAGGCGGCAACTTGTACATCTCCGGCAACTTGTTCCAGAATGCCTGACGTGCCGCCCGATGCTTCTCCCTCAAAGACACCAGGCAATTCCTGCAAACCTCAGTGCCGAATGCCTCCCACTCGGCCGCCCCCCATACCTCGAGTGGCATGGACGGCAAGTCCCGAGTCACTTCCCGGGTAATTCTGATTGCGAAGAGTCGCGCGCGAGCACAGCTCCTGTCTGATTGACAATCGTCGCCAATGAGGTCGGTGAGAAACGTCGTGACATCAACGGTCAGACTCTGACCCTGAATCTCGTGCCCGCGAAAGGATGTCATCTGGTCGTTGATACCGATTTTGGTCCAGATTTTGAGGATTTTTTCTTCAGCCAATGCTTTGAACCGGGCGGACAGATGGTAAAAGAGCTGGGGAAGAACCCAGATGGCGCCGACTTCCCGGACAAGTGGGATGAGAACGCCAAAGAAGGTTTCGTCATCGAGTACCTCTGTAGGCCATGAAATCGTGTCTTTAGCAGGTAGGTGATCCTCGAGGGCATCTTTGCCGGATTCCGCCAGGTCCGCCAGAGCTACCATTCTGTCGTATCGCGACAGGGTGGTGCAGAACGGTGACGAGAGGTGGATCAGAGCACGGCGCTGTAGATATGGCACCTCGTATTTGTGGCTCAGCCGAAGAACTCCGACGATGGTCTCGAGTTCCGTGCGACTGGGATGCTCCATAAAGAACCTGTACTGTATCAGTCCCCGGGCCTACCCTCGAAACAACACGGAAGGACACTCACTCAGAGTCGAAAATAGCTTTCAAAAAAACATTTACCTCGACTGCTGAATCATGGAAGCACACAAGGGAACATCCCTCGACGAGCTCGGCGTCGGACGGCTGCGGAAACGAGAGCATATCCCTGAAGACCGGCGAGCGCGCGGCCAGGATGCCGCGATGTACTCGGAACTGGCTGTTTTCCGCCTGGATAACGATATTTCCGTCATCGAACCAGAGCTCGGGGGTGCGATGAGGCGTGTCATCAGTTTGCATGTCGTGGCAAAGGACAAGATGTGATTTGATCCCGGCCGATCAAACGCGACCACAGACCATGATAAATCAGACGCGTTGTGCCAGGGCAGTGGCGCGGTCATCAGTTTGGTGTAGTTAGGTGTGATGTGTACGTAGATCAGATTAAGTAGGCTTGCTTTCCGCCATATCCACGGAGCCTCTCTGCCTGCTTGAGTCGCTCCCTGCTGTTCATCCCGCCCCTGACTCCCCCAGCGTCGGTAATCTCTCTCGACAGACCTACCGTGGCTCCGTAACGCGGTGGGAGATAACACTCCACATCAGTGTTTTAACATTTTGATTGCCAGGTATTTGCCGTTATCAGGTTGTGACAACCTCACAACCACCGAGACCAAACCGAGACCCGGTTTTTCCTTGCTAGAAAATGCAACCAGAATCCCTGGAGGAGCTCAGAATAGCTTTAAAGTCATGTACCTGCATTTTATTCAATGGGTCAAAACTCTAGAGCAATGTTGGAAAAAAATAAAATGCATTGATGAAGGATCGAACAGGGGAGGTTGTGGCCTTTCGGACATGAGGTTGTCAGGTTGTCGGAATTCTGCCGGTTGTCGCGTTTTGGCAGAGGTTGTCAGGTCGTACGACCTGACAATCAAACTGTTAAAAGTCTGATGCATCTGAGATCTCAACCAAGCATATCCTTCGGAGTCGTGTGTGTGGGTATAGTTCTAATTTCTCTGCGTATGTATAGTAATAGTGTAGAAACTCCTCGTCTATGCAGTCACATCAAAGAAGAACGCCGGATTCGAGGCGTTGACGAAATTCCACACAATCTCCTTCTTCAACCCGGCCTTCTTCCAACCATTCAAAGACGCAGGGAAATACGGCAACGATCCAGCCGCACTAGCATCATGCGCCACGAGCACCAGAATATCCTCATCGGCATCGAACGTCGCGATCTTTTCGAGCGACACAGCGGCAGTCGATGGGTCGACATACACTGAATCCGGAAGGTCGGAGATGGACAGCAAGGGCTGCGCGCGGGAGGGAATGTCAAAGGACCCGTTATGCGTGCGCGGTGACCAGAAGAAGTCGGTCGAGATGGTGCTGCGCGCAGAGGCGACGAGGTCTCCTGGGCAGGGGAAGTTGTGCTGGAAATCGGGGAATGGGCGGGCTTCGGCTACGTGGTGGAACGTGTCGCCACCCATGGAAATAAAGGTCGTAGGCGTGACACGAGCGAGTGCACTCATGTGCCCCAAGGCGTGCTGCAGATGGTTGAGATTATTTTCGTGAGGAAGGTAAAATACTCACACCGGGCGTGTTGAGAAGATAGAAGCTACCGTCGCCGAAAAAGTCGATGGCGGGCAGGCCACTGAAGCTGAGCTTGGTGTTAGAAAAGTCCACCTCGGTGATGTTGTGGCCGCTGTGGGAAGATAAGTATCGAATAAAAGACGTGGAATGTCGGCTCACGCAAAATCACTCTCTTGCAACTGGGCGTTAGGGAAGGTCGTGTTGAAGGTCTCAGTGTTTGTGCCTTGCCCGTATATCAGGCCGGTAGTGCTGGGAAACTTGGACATGTCCCCGATGTGATCAATGTGCGAGTCTGGGGAATATGAATCGCTATTCAAGGACGGCGGAGGCAAAACGTACGGCTGTCAAGAAGATCAGCCACGAGTCAAGGGTATGGATGCAACTGTACACACCTCCAGATGACAGCGTCGATACTCGTGAGGGGGATGCCACCATCCTCGAGTTGCTCTGTGATATCCTTGTCTTCCTTCAGAGACGCCAGTCCTGCGGTTATGGCGGTCGAGAAAGCAGGCGCAAGGTTCTCCGGATCCTTGCGTATGCCAAGGTCGAACATATGACGCGTTTGGTGGCTCTTGGAGGTGTTGTGTTCGATGAGGAAAGAGTACATGGGGAATGTGACGGATTCATGGCCTGGGACAACGGGATTGGCGAACGTATGGGTGGCGTTGATGAGCTCCAAGAACCCGACATTGAACACTTTGACGGAGACTGTGGCGCTGGAGTGAGGGATGCCAAAGTCCTTATAGGACGCATGGGCCTGGCCGGCGAGGAGGAGCAGAAGGGAGGATGGAAGGAACATGGGGTGCAGTGAGCTTGACTGAATGTGTTGAGGGCCTTTTATTGGAAACGGCCATAAATTGCGCACTGGAGATGCCGTTTCAGAATTAAGCAGGATTAGCAGTGCGCGGCGCGCCCCGGCGCTGGCGGTGACAAGAGACTGCGCTTAGCTGCGGACATACAGCTTTTTCACGTCAGCAACTCTATCCACTCCACGGCAGCGACGTAGTGTGGCTGTTGTCGATGATACGGCTAGGCGGATAGACGGGAAGGCTGTCATTCGAGGCGCGAAGACAGCGGCCAGAGTACTTACGAATCATTCTCGGAGGCCGGCCCGGGGGCGGTAAGCACGGAGCATCCGTCTTTGAGTAGCTTTGGATCGGCTGTATGTTCATTCAAATTGAGCGAATCGAGTCCCCAATCTGGAGACTCGGAGAGTGGTGCGAGTTTGGGAGCAAGGAGTGAGGCCATCATGATCTACATCGTGATCCGGTGATGTCACTGTCACACGCGCCACTCGTCCTTCACCGCCATCACCGACGGAGCGACGGAGCTGACATTCAAAATGGCGGGCAACTCTCTTCCCGACGAGATCATCTCGGAGATCCTCTCGCCTGCCCTGCAGGTCCCGGATCACAAATTCGCTGACATCGGCGAAGAATCTCCCTTTGCAGAGTACGCGGAATCACCCTCGGCCTATCTCCTCGTCTGCAAGGCCTGGCTGCGCGTTGCGACACCGCTCTTATACAATGTGGTCGTCATCCGCTCCAAGGCACAGGCCAAAGCTCTCGCGCAGGCCTTACTCAAAAACAAAGACCTCGGGCAGTTTATCAAGCGTCTCCGGGTCGAAGGCGGATACGGTGCCCCGATGCGCACCATTCTTCAATCCTCGCCAAACATTTCCGACCTCTCCATCTCCCTCAACATCTTCTCTTCCGACAGCACCTCCGGCCTTTGCGCTGGCCTTCCTCTCGTGAATCCCACACGATTGATTTTCCAAATATGCAGAAAGACGCCGGCGAATCAAATGGTCACGAAACTAGTGACGACACTGCGAAACTTGGCCCCAAACTGGGACCGCCTAGTCCGTACACTCCTTTCCTCCGACAAGTCAACACTGAAGCGATTACAGTCCGTGCTGAAGATACCAAGCTTTCTTTACCAGGACGAGCTATTGGAATCTCTCAACGAGATGCGTACTATACACACACTCGTCGTGCCCAGTCTTTTCGCTGCCGCTTGGTTCTTCCGGATTTTCAAGGATTCCCCGCTACGATGCGTTCAAGTCACTGAGGGCGTGTCGGGTGATCTGGAAGGATTTTTGGACAACTTCAAGGGTCTCGAAGCGATGATACGGTTTACCAAAGAAGAACGCGCAGGGTGAGTACCTCTGACCGTATCTCGTCCTGAATCTTTGAGGATTTGTGTCCAGGTCTAATACTGCGAGCTCTGGCGATCTTACCGTGGCGCAGATTGGAGCCCCTTCGAACCCCGAATTCATTCCTATGGAGGCTGCGAGGACCGAGGTCAAAGAATTCATCTGGAAACGGATCTTGTATTTCGCACTGTCGGTCCCAGAATTGGAAGAAGAGCCAGAGAGCAAGATACCTCCCCAACTGCCTATCCTGCTGGTCTCCAAATATTTCAATGTACGCGTGCTCAGAATCCAAGATCCTGGCTAATGGATGGCTCCAGCGACTCGCACTTCCATACTATTACGCGCACATAATCCTGACGAAATATGGGTATTCATCGAACCTGGTGTCAGTTGTCGAACGGAACCCTTGGCTGGGCAGTCACATTCGCACTATCGTGGGCGAGCTCGACGAGTCTTACGTTGTCGAGTCTGACTACAGCTCGGACGATGACAGCGAGGCTGCGCAGCGAGTGCGTGCCAGGCGTGACTTGGCGGCTGTGATTCTCAGTCAGACCACGGGCCTCGAAGCGTTACTCTCCCAAGACGTATACAGCCCCGGTGACACCCCTGACCGGTCCGACGGCGGCATTTCGTGGGAAGCACTGGAGATCGCGCTGGAGACCTGCGGTTCTACGTTGCAGAAGCTAGCCACTCGCATCTGCGCCGCTTCTTCGCCCATGGCGCCGATTATATTCTCCCGCTTCACCGCGCTCAAATCGTTGGTTTGGGAGTGCAAGACTATATTTGACCTAGACGAAATACCCTCCGCGGCGCTACCTTGCTTAACGGACCTAACTCTTGCTAAATTCCACTCTTCCTTTGTGGTCGCTTTGACGCGTATGGAGTACGAATTGCTGCATCTCTGTCCCGTTCGCTGCTGATTTGTAGTCAGGCTGCCCTCCCTTCGGACTCTGGTTCTCTGTGAGCATGAGACCGAGCCGACCATGGATTTTTTGCGCTCCCACGGAAACAAAGTGGTCGATTTGACATGCTCGTATGGCGAAGTGGGGACAAAGCATATCTTTGAGCTTTGTCCCAACATCAAAATCCTCGGATTGTATCTGCCGCACCCGGTGCGTTTTGTTCTGTCTTCTACCAGGGATAAGTCCGTGCTGACATCTCGCGTCAGAATTCCCCCACTCTTAAGGTCACGACGTCCTTCGTTTCGGAGAATGTCATATCAAGCACACTGGGAAAGGTCGTCCTGCATGATTCATATCTGTGCGTCCACCTCCGCTCTTCATCTACCGCTAGATCTCAACTTTTCAAAAGTCACAGAAATCCGTACTGGGAAACCCTGTTCTTGACGCTCAACTCACGCTGCTTCCCTTCTTTGCGTGAAATTCAGGGAAACGGGTGCCAATGGCCGACAAACGAGTGAGTTGACAACTCAGATCAAGTGA
Source organism: Roridomyces roridus (assembly GCA_029378245.1). Classification (NCBI taxonomy): domain Eukaryota; kingdom Fungi; phylum Basidiomycota; class Agaricomycetes; order Agaricales; family Mycenaceae; genus Roridomyces; species Roridomyces roridus. The sequence continues at coordinate 78,251 of JARKIF010000115.1, read as the reverse complement.
GATTTATCTGTTAACATTCGATTGAATTCAGACGCGACATAGCCAAGAGCCCTTGGGTGCGCTGGGCTGAAATCCTTGCGAAAAAGGATATCAGTTTGGCTGATTATACTGGAAAGAAATGGCGTGTGAGACTCAAGGTTGTCAAATAGCTGTTTCACAAGTTTGTCAAAATGAATATTGGTGAAATTCCTAGTACACGCGTTTGGACGGTGGGATAGCCTTACACTCATTCTCATCGAGCGTCGTCCCAATTACCGAGCGATATCGCAACTGAACATCGGGCTGCGAAGCATCTTGCTGGAAAGACAGCGTGTGCTTCATCCATTGCTCGTCGTCTCGCTGTAATTGCGTCGGTGAAAAATCCAAGGAATATGGAGTCAGGAAGAAAGGAAAGGGGAGCAAACCTCAGGGAAATCTTCACGAGCGTGTGCACCACGGGATTCCTTGCGGGTCGCTGCGGCAGTGACCGTTTGCACGGCACATTGCAGAAGGTTGCGGAGTTCGAGGGTCTCGACGAGATCACTGGAGTTGATATTAGCGTCCTGAGCGCAGTTCTCTCTCTCTCTCTCTCACCTATTCCAAATCATGCTCCTATCCTTGATACCGACATTGTCAAAGCGCTTGTAGATCGTGCGCAGTTTCTCAACACCTTCATCCAAGGAAGATTGCGTCCTTGGCAGCATGAGAAACGAAACAGGTCCAGAAGAGGCACTGACCGGAAAACCGCTGCATCGCTTTGCATGGCCCTCTGCATGTCCAACCGCAATTTAGCAGTAGTTTCCGGTCCATCAGCCCTCCGAATTTTATCCATAAACTCGATACTCTCGATCCCCGCCTCCTCTGGGATCACCTTGTGCGGTTTACCGGGATTCAGCGTCTCTTTGATGTGTGCGGCGCATGCACGCCCGAATACGACGATTTCCAACAGGGAGTTGGCACCGAGGCGATTCGCACCGTGTACAGAGGCACAGGCTGCTTCGCCCGCGGCGTATAGGCCGGGAACGACCTTGTCGTTGCCTTGGGCGTCGACGGTGAGGACTTCGCCGGTATACCGCGTAGGTATGCCACCCACTTGAAAATTGCATTAGTCGACCAACAGCCGACGATTTGCTGACGTACTGTTGTAATGGACGGTGGGCAAGACAGGGATAGGCTCCTTCACAGCGTCGATGCCGGAGAATATGGATGCTGTCTCTACTATACCTGGCAGGCGTTCATGGATGACCTCCGGAGGGAGGTGGCTGAGTTGCAGATAGATGTGGTCCTTTTCAGACCCAACACCGCGACCTTCACGGATCTCGATCGTCATGCTGCGAGCGACGACATCGCGCGAGGCCAGGTCTTTGGCCGTCGGTGCGTAGCGCTCCATGAAGCGTTCGCCTTCCGAGTTGAGGAGATATCCTCCCTCACCACGACAACCTTTGGATCGTCAGTCGAGCTGCAAGCACCCAACGAGCTTCACCTTCAGTAATGAGGCATCCCGAACCGTAGATCCCGGTAGGGTGGAATTGAACAAACTCCATATCTTGGAGTGGCAGCCCCGCTCGTGAAGCCATGGCATTCCCGTCGCCAGAGCAAGTATGCGCACTCGTGCAACTGAAATACGCCCGTCCGTATCCACCAGTGGCTAATACGGTCTTGTGAGCCCGGAATCGATGAAGCGTACCGTCTTCCATGTTGAGGGCGATGACACCAAGGCATTCGCCATCCTGCATGATCAGATCGAGAGCAAAGTATTCGATGAAAAAGTTGGTGTTGTGACGCAGAGATTGGCCATAGAGAGTGTGTAACAGAGCGTGGCCGGTGCGGTCTGCGGCGGCGGCGCAGCGGTAGGCCTGCCCGCCTTTGCCGTATTTCAAGCTATGTCCTCCGATGGCGCGTTGATATATCCTGCCGTCTTTGGTGCGCGAGAAAGGGACACCAAAGTTCTCGAGCTGTGGGAGATCAGCTAGCTGGGCGTATCGTCGCGAAGGGAGTTCTAACCTCTATCACAGAGTTTGGTGCCTCACGACACATGTAGTGAATAGCATCTTGGTCTCCGAGCCAGTCTGAACCTTTGACCTGAATGGCATGAGTGGAATCGATGTCACTTGAAATATGGAGCGGTGTTTACCGTGTCGTACATGTGCCACCGCCAATCGTCCTCGGTCATATTCTAACGAGAATCAGGACCATTCCATCGACAATGAAATCTGCATACCCCGAGAGCGGCATTGATGCCTCCCTGACGAGCATGTGTTGAATACAATATTGCTTCGACAAGAATTGAGAACGTACCTGGGCCGCCACGGTATGGCTTCTCGTAGGGAACAATTTGGTGATACAGGCCGTGTTGAAGCCCGCCTCAGAAAGTCCGAACGAGGCCCGGAGACCAGCACCACCCGCCCCGCTGTCATGGCCTTCGATTTAGGATACACTCGACTCCCAGAAGACAAACGCACACGACGATTGCATCATATTCATGCTCAATCAGAGGGTACTTGCCTGAAGACCACGACTTGAAGTCGATGTGGAGAGTTAACCTTGAACCGGTGATCACGAAAGCCGGAGCGCTAACCTCCTCCGCCTTGACTGGATTCGTGGCGACGATCTTCCTGGATGGTGCGGAGGACCTGAAAGACCGCGCAGAGTGCCACAGGGCGCGGGGGAGTCGTTTCCTCAACATGGGTCTGAGCAAGAAACGGGTAAGGAAGCAGGGTATGGGATCAGACGCTAAGCGCTGCAGCCAATCACATGAGCCCCATTACTGAAAAGCGTTCTTCCAATTCCCGGTCGCGTTGCAGTCGCGTGCATCTAGACCCGCTCCAGTTGAAGGGCGATTGGGACGCAGAGGAAGCGGCGGAAGGTCTCGGAAAGGTGGATTTTGATCAGACATCTGATCTTGATTTCAAGCTTGATTCTGACGTCCATGGTCTGTCGGCGCCGCACCCAGCCTCAGTCCGCTGCTTCCGACTGACCACAGGCCCCACCGCTTGGAACTCGGTGATTTTGGGCTCAGTCTAATGTAAATTTCGTATGTGACAATCATATCCGGGGGTGGGCGCTCCCCATTCACAGGCTCCCATCGAAAGGACGGGCGCGAAACTAACCAATGGGCTTAAAATGCAAATAGAAGAGCCCCTTGTCACTGAACTCGCGGCCACCTGGATATCCCCCGTATATGTTTCGGAGTCCCGCAGCCTAAGCGCAAATGGCCGCCCGACTCATCAACGTATATGTAGGTAAGTATTGTCTTTGTTCTTCCCAATCTCTACGATGCATCCACAAGGCACCAACAGCCCTACCTTCACCGGTGGACCCGTCGACGGGAGCTTGACGATCCCTCAGCTAATCGAACTCCAGCTTGAGCAGAGCCCCAAGCATCCGGCGTTCATCTATGACGACCCAAACGGGGACATCGTCTCCATCGCGATCTCGCAATACGCTCTCACCGTGCGCGCCGCCGCTAAACGGTTTTTGCGTGACAATGCGCCGCAAGGAGCAGACGGGAAGCCTACCGTCGTAGGGTTACTCGCCAATACAGGTGCAGCCATTTTATGTCGCCTCGGATGCCCTCGCTGATCTTGGTCTGTAGACAGCCTTTCGTTCTGTGAGCGTTTCGGTGCCGTACAGCGCACAGGTACTCATAGAACGTTTCAGTTTCGATGTGCGCCGGCGTCATGCGGGCTGGGATGCATCCATTCAACATTTCACCTCGCAACTCGGCCTCAAGCCTCGCGCATTTGCTCAAGGAGACCAATGCCGTGGCTGTATACGTCACCGGCGATCTGCGTCCGCTCGTCTCAGAGGCTCTTGCGATCCACGGAGGCTCCCTGCGTGTTTTTGACTTTTCGACGTTTGAGAGTATGCAAGGCGAGTTGGACGCAGCGGCAAGAGAATCCCTTCCACCGCCCCCAGCTGTACTGGATAGTACTGCCGTCGTTCTCCACTCATCTGGTAACATTCGCACTGTTCCACTGGTGTCGCTCTGAGACTTGAATTCAGGCTCGACTTCGACGCTCTCGACGCCTCTCTGTGAGTCCTCATAGGATGGGTTTCTCGAACGTCTCTAATAGGAACTCCAGATGTATCCCACAGACTACTGCTACAATATGCCAACACCCCATTGTACAGCAACGAGGATCGCTGTGGGCAGATCCTGGGCTCTCATACTTTGCCCACCTTGTAAGTACGCCCACATTGGAACTCGGGCTGGCTCTAATTTGAACGCGAGCCATGCAACAGGCTTGTTTCTACAAAGCTGGCCCTTCACTTCGGGGTTGACGATTGCGGTGCCTCGGCCGGCGGTCCCTTATACTCAGTAAGTGAGGCATATGTACCATTGAACTTGCCAAAGATAACTCGAACCTTCAGTCCGACTGCGGCAGACGCGACGTAAGTTCTTTTCCAGGGTCAAATCTTTCAAGTTTCTGAATACATCCATCCCAAAGCAAGGCGATGCTCGCTACCAAGCCAGACCTCGTTATCAGCACACCGAGTTACATCGAGGTCTGATTCTCAGTCTCCCTTGACTTGTGTCGTATTCACCAAAGGCAGAGCTGGAGCGAAGATCCAACTGCGATCAAGGTGCTACAGTCTCTCAAGGGCCTCCAGTTCGTCGGAGCCATGTTGAGTAAACGAGTTGGAGACGCTCTCATCTCGCAGGGCGTTGTCCTATCTTCTGGATATGGCTCGTGAGCATCTACAACTTGAATATCCTCGGATTCTGACTTTGGGTCATTGTAGGATGGAGATCGGTGTCATCACCCCGTTCTTCGAATTCCACGGCAAGGACTGGGAATACGTCTCCTTCCGAGAAGGTATTGACTTCGTCACGCTGCCCGAAGACAATGAGTCGGGGCTGTACACCCACACGTACCTCGTAGGGCCGCAGTTTACGACGGCCTTGACGAACAGTGAGATTGACCGGCGCAAAGGGTGTGCGATTAGCGATCTTTTGCAGCGGCATCCGGAGAAACCGCATTGGCATCGGGTTTATGGGAGGAAGGATGATTTGATTACTTTTTATTCCGGGTTCAGTGTAAGTGGTTGTTCATCTCTCTGGGTCGACTGCTCATGATCTTCTTTTAGATGAATCCTGTTCCCGTAGGTTCGTCCCTGGACTTCATTCCAGGATTCGAGCTGATTTTCAACGTAGAGGCCCAACTCAACAGGAACCCCTTCGTCGAAAGCAGCGTGGTGTTTGGCCATTTGAAGTCCAACCCGGGCATTATCGTTCAACTCCGACCTGCATTCCGTTCTAACAATGAGAAAAGGGAAGAAATTCTGGAGTCCATATGGTGAGAATTCGGAGTCATTCCCTACCACCTCGTTTTGAACGCTTCACTCTCTTGGAGGGCGGCGGTGCACATTATGAACAAGGAATCTCCGACTCATTGTCGGATCCCCAAGGAAGTGAGTCGCACCTTTGTCTGTGCAATTGTTCATCTACATACCCGATGAACAGTGCATCATCCTCGCAAACCCAGCAAAACCATTTTCGCTGACGAGCAAGTCGCAGCCGAGACGCCGAGTTGTGGTGGAGCAGTATCGGGTAGAAATTGATTCGGTGTATAACTGACACTTTGAGAATGGACCTGCAACTTCCCATGGAGATAGCCTTAGAGGAACGTAAGATGTGTGTGGGGTCGAGTGGTGTCCGTGTCCTGGCGCGTGATGTCATGCTCCAACCAAGTCATCTAGGTACGTACCCGTAATACTCCACAAACCAACCACCGTTTGGACCAATTTGGAACTTCCTCTAAACCACAACCTTCCATACAACTTTCTTCAAAGCAGTACGTCCCAAGTCTTCACCGTGGACTATGTCTTACTGCCAAAACTCTAGAATCTCAAATGTCCGACAATTCACTCCCCGACGAAATCATCTCAGAGATTCTCTCGCCTGCGTTGCAGGTTCCCGACGAAGAATTTTCCGACGTGTCCTCGCGTGTCTCTCCCTTCGCAGAGTACGTGGAACCTCCCTCGGCGTACCTCGTCGTCTGCAAGTCATGGCTTCGCGTCGCGACGCCCCTTCTCTACAAAGTCGTTGTCCTTCGCTCAAAGGCACAGGCCAAAGCCCTCGCGCAGGTTCTCAGCAAGAACCCTGATCTCGGCCAATTCATAAAGCGTCTGCGCCTCGAGGGTGGATATGGCGCGCCCATGCGCACCATTCTGCGTTCGTCGCCTCACATCTCCGACATCTTGGTCACGCTGGACGTCCTCTCCTCCGACAGCACGGTTGGGCTCTACGATGGCCTTGAATGTATCAGTCCTAGGCGGCTAATCTTGCACGACTGTTGCAAGAAGCCGTGCGAGAATAAACAGGCGTTCAAGCTTCTAGAAGGGCTGGAAAAGGCGATCCCGAAGTGGCAGCGTTTGGTGCGTTTATTATTTCCCGCATTCCGGGCTTTATATTCAACATTCATCCAGACCACTTTGGAGCTACCAGTTACCGGGCGTAGGTATCCAGGCGAGAAGGTGAACCTCATGGGGACCATCGCGAGAGAGGGGAGACTGCAGACCCTCGTGGTCCGCAATGTCTACGCGGCCCCTTCGACGTATCGCATGTTCAAGAACCGCTGCCCTTTGCAACGCATCCAGGTCAACTCCTCCTTTGACAAGAAACACGACTCGAAAATGATTGCCAAGGAACCGGGTTTAAAAGGCCTTTTACGGTATAAGGAAAGGCAGTGAGTATCCTTCTACGCCTTTTCGTGTGGCTGTTGATGGGGTCGTCGCGCAGATCCTCTTCTCGGCGCGACTCCGTCGATTTCCCTGACATTGCGCCCTCGCTGAACCCGATTTTGTTCCGATGGCCTCGGCGACTCCCGACGTCCGATCGCTCGTTTGGAAGCGCGTCTTGCACTTCGCGGTTTTTGTCCCAGGAGAACTCAGGACGTACTGGAGAACCCGCCGCTTCCCTCTGCTATTGGTTTCCAAATTATTCTACGTGCGCATTGTATACTTGAACCTCGTTCAAACAAGCAAAAACTAATTCGCGTTCAGCAACTTGCGTTGCCGTACTACTACGCGCACACAACGCTGTACCATTTCCGCATCCCGCCTTTTATGGAGGTCCTGGAGAAGAATCCGTCTCTCGCTTCGCACATTCGTAGAATTCGGGGCGACCTCTGTGGCTCGGACAGGCGGCAAGTTGACGAGACGGCCGACTGGGGGGCGACGATCCTCGCACAGACCACCGGCCTCGAGGCGTTGGTTCTCGATCACTCGTACCGCCCTGGGGATCACAACGACGCCTCGCTATTGCTCGAGGGCGGCATCAGTTGGAATGCCTTCGAAACGATGGCCAGGGTCGCTGGCCGACGGTTCACGAATTCTCTGTCCGAATCAACCACGACGCCTCACCTGTTTCCCCCGCTGTATTCGCACAGTTGACCGCACTCCGGTCTGTGATCTGGAAGTCCAACGTCATGTTCGATCTAGATCAGACCGTGCCAACCGCCGGTTTACACAAACTGACGAGCTTGAGCATCGCAGACTGTGATGCATCGTTTTTGACTGTCCTGTCGCGTATGGAGTATGGACGCCTCCATTTACCGCTTCTCAGTATTCTGATTTACCCGTGGCAGGCTTCCCTGTCTCAAATTGTTGTTCTGGCCTATCGCGATGCAGGTCAAGCTCTCGATTTTTTAGCAGCTCATGGTGAAAAAATCCTCGATTTGACGTGTCTCTGTCGAGATGTTCAGTACAACAATGTTTTTGAACTCTGCCCCAACATCAGAGTCCTAACTCTCTGTTTCAACAATTGCGTACGTGTGCTTCATCCGAACAGCTGGACGCTAATTCGAATCATTATCTACATAGGGAGATTGGAATATACCGGAGGCAAGCTCCTTTACGTCACGCAAAGTGCTCTCGAAGACACTGGCAAAGCTCCATCTGACCAAGAACAGCTGGAGCGGGTGAGGCTTCTGCTCCCATTTGCTTCGACCATGCTGATTCCGTTTTTGAAGTCGGGACGTCACAATTCAAAAATGGGAGTCTTTCTTGACCGCGATCAAGGCAAGGTGCTTTCCCAGTTTGCGCGAGATCCAGGTCGATTGCTGCAAATGGCCCACTAATGAGTGAGTCTTCCTGGGTGTTGAGCTTCTGCGACTGAACAGATTCAAGGCGGGCGATTGCGAAAGATTGTTGGGTGCAGTGGGCCGAGATGTTACTGCATGAGGGTATCAGTTTGAGTGATGCCGGTGGGAAGAAGTGGCGGGCGAGACTCAGACTCAAGTAATATTTTATGCAGGACCTCGTTTGTGAATAAAACACGAAATTTGTGTCCAGGGTTGGGTTATTATTGTTGATTATTTTGGCCATCAGAGGGCCCTTACATAATCCTTCCTTTTCTTCCTCTTTCCTCCACCATCAATTCGCGCCCAAACCACACCCAAGCGTTCACGTTTGTGTAGGTAGATGTCGGAAACCGCACTTCCAGATGAAATCGTTTCCGAGATCCTCTCGCCCGCCTTGAGAGTCTGCGACGAGAAGTTTTCCGATACATCCTTGGTGTCTCCCTTCACGGAGTACTGTGAGCCAACCTCGGCCTACCTCCTCGTCTGTAAGTCGTGGCTACGCGTCGCGACTCCGCTTCTATACCACGACGTCGTCATCCGTTCGAAGGCCCTGGCGCGAACCCTTTCTAGCAATAAGGACCTCGGACAGTTCATCAAGCGTTTGCGCGTCGAAGGTGGATACGGTGCTCCGATGCGCACCATCCTAAAGTCTTCCCCGCACGTGTCTCACCTCTACGTCTCTCTGGACGTCTTCTGCACGGACAACACCACCGGGCTCTGCGACGGGCTTCGTCTAATCAGCCCTTCATGTTTGATCATCTTCGACCATCTTATAAATGGGCAAGCAAACAACAAAATGGCGCTGAAACTTGTGGGTGGCCTCGCGGAAGCGATAGCCGGTTGGGATGACCTAGTGAGTGACACCTTTAAATTTGTGCCACCTCAGTCATTGATAACCATGTACTAGCGAGTCTTGCACCTTCCGTGCCTTTTGAGAAGGCCCATTTTGATCGATACTCTTGTGTACGTTGGCAAGCTGCATACCATCGTCGTGCCCGATCTCTACTGGGCAGAAAAGGTGTATTCCGAGTTCAAGACCTGTCCCTTGCGATCGATCCAGATCACCGAGGCATGCCCAGATGCCATCGTGGACAAACTTGCTACAGAACGTCCAGAGTATCACAGTCTTGTTCAATTTATGAATCTTGTGTAATATTCCCATCTAAAAGCTTTCATCTTTGCATTCACTGATTCTTTCTTCGTAGACCCTCTTGTCCTTCAACTGTCGAGCTTCCGGACACGTTCCCGGATATTCATCTCATTCCCATGGAGTCTGCGTCGCCAGAGGTGAAGGAAGCGGTCTGGAAGCGGATCTTGTATTTTGCACTGTACGTCCCACAAGTCGAGGCGAGGTTGGAACACCGACCTCGCGGACTTGCCTTTTTGTTGGTTTCTAAGCTCTTCAATGTGCGTACCCTCGATAGTGTAAGAAAATACTAATTCCACCCCAGCCTGCCGTACTACTATACGCACATACAAGTGGACAACGACGGCGCGCAGCTTCCGAAGCTAGCGATGGTTCTCGAGAAAAACCCGTGGCTGGGCCCCCATATTCAGACCATCGTGGGCGAACTTTGCGCAAGTCGTTCTTTGGAATTCGCAGAGTCGGCCCACCTTGGTGGATTCAATGCAGCCGAAATCATGGCTGCTCATCGTGGCCACTTGATGACGATCTTGTCGCACACTGTTGGTCTTGTATACTTGGGTACAGGACGGTCTTACAGCCAGGGGTTGTCATCGGGAGATATTCAGTGGAATGCCTTTGAACTCCTGGCGAGTCGATCTGGGCATACGCTACAGAAACTCTCCATCCGTATCATGTATCATGGTACGGACGGCGCGCGGGTGTCGCCGGCTGTATTGGGGCACTTGACCGAGCTTGACCAGCAAAATATACCTTCTACCGCTCTGCCCAACTTGGAGGAGCTATGTTTCAGGGCGGGCGATGCATCCTTCTGGGAGGTTCTGTCGCGCATGGAGTATGTTTTTTTTTGGTTCTCATCCCAATCAAGTTTGACGTTCTGCAAAGTCTTCCTTCCCTCCGGACTCTTACTCTGCAGAACCAAGAGCCATCCGCCCTCGATTTCTTCATCTCGCACGGACGTAAACTAGTTTCGCTAGCGTGTGGTCGTTCCGATGTGGGCGAGCACGGGCTCTTTGCTCTTTGTCCCAACCTCAAAATCCTCATCATCTCCCTTGTTCTACCGGTGGGCTCCGTCCTTTTCCTATACCAGACGGTTTACTCATATTTTCGTAGGGGGGCTCCTGGAGCCAAATACCGGATGCGGAGAATTTCACTTCCAACACCGTAGTGTCCCGTGAGCTGGAGAAAATCGTGGTAGACAGAAACAATTGTAGCTGGCATCGTGGCCAGTACGTACACTGACTCGGAAAAAGTAATGGATCACCAGATGTTGAAAATTGGACGTGGTGTCAAGCCCGATGGAGGGACATTGGAAACTGGTTGTGGGGTGTAGTAGGAGCACTAGGAGGGCTATTATCAGCAGGTACAAATCGGAGTCCGAAATCGGCTTTGTTCGGCTTCGGTGGCGTGTCAAACGCGAACATGTGATCCATTTGTTATTCTGCATTTGGTTGACCCACGCTATTTGGCGTGAAACATTGCAACGACTGGCCCGAATGACCTAAAATGTTGTACAACTTCTCTTCACTATCCCTTCTTCCATCTGTGACCCAAAGCACTGCACTTCCGGCCTGCTCAGGGACTCAGAAACATCAAATGAAGAAATCAGTAAAATAATACTCCCGCGTGCCCAGGATCCCCCACCTGTATGGTATAACTTGTCAGTGGGAGCTCATAGATACCAGGAAAGCTTATTTGACCTCAAAAAGTGGAAATTCAATGTGCAGAGTCTTCCATTCAATTTTCATTGCCAGCTGAACATTGGGTTGAAAGTTTGGCACTTGTTCTCAGGTGTCCTGAGTGTCAATGCCATACAGAAACTGACCAGGATGAAGTCTAGGATGCTCTACTCCATTAATCCAATCTCCCAGCTACAGGAACAGAGCTACATATATGCCCCGACACCAGACAGTGTTGTTTTTCAGCATTGATCTGTGGCCGGATTTTTCCATAGGGTCAACCATCACACCATCGAGTCTGTGCATCCTCTAGGCATCTCATAGGATCCCAAAGAGCACAACTGATCAATCAAGACCCAGAAATATGGCTTATGGGGGCTGTTGGGAGGCTCCTTGCTCAGGCTGTATATACAGATCATGCAAAAATCAACATCAGGCAACCACCCACCATGCACGTCGGCATGAGTTGCCTTTCTTACACTCTAGGTGTAACTCAGTGACCCGCATCTACTGTATTCAGCCGGATTTTCACACCGTGCAAGGCCCTATTTCAAGATCGAGGCCACAAAAGAGTCCTAGCCAAACAGTGGTTGAAGTTCTTCGACCCTGATAGGGTGTGAGGTGGTCACAGTCACCTTGCCTGTGTAATTGGGGCACTCCTTAGTATTGGGAGAGTTGCCCTATACATGCTTGAGACCTCTCATTAAAGACTACTGGCGGGCCATGGGCACCTTTGCCGTATTAGTGGTCACCATTTCATTGACCAAGGGCTTCACAACCAACCCACTTGAGACCAGATTTTTGGGCCCAGAATTGCTCAACAGACATCAAACTATCATCCAGTCCAATTTCCAGTTGCCCCTGCCGCATTGAGTCCGGATAAAAGATCAAACACGCGGATTTGACGGAAACCAGATTTTAAAATGGATCACTTTCATTTTTGTGATCACTCTGGTACAGCAAGGAGACAGTCAGGTGACTCAATATTTTACGGGTATATACTAGACCCTATAAGCTTCCTTCGAAGACCGTAACATTGCCCAGAAGTGGTGTGGCTGTGAAGCAATGCATCAAACAATTTCGAACCACGCGTGATCCATTACTTTTTCCGAGTCAGTGTATCTCCTACTATTGTACGAAAACCTGGCAGCGATAAAGTGGCTGATTGGGACGCGTTCTTTGCCGTATTCGATGCGCAGCGATATCCCAGCTTGCGTGAGGTTCAGGTCAAGTGTTGTAAATGGTCGAAGCATGAGTGAGTGTATCCCTGTATTTCTCTGACGTTGGTTCAATTCCTTTCAAGACACGAAATAGCCAAGAGCAACTGGGTGCGGTGGGCGAAGATGTTGACTCAGAAAGGCATTAGTTTGAGTGATGGCGGCGGCAAGAAGTGGCGGGCGAGGCTAAAAGTTAAGTAGTGTTATATCGTCTTCTTGAATGAAACACCGATTTTGCAGCGAGGTTGCATATTGCATCATTGTTTGTCCATCAGTGGCACTGTAGCGCTCCTCATGTCTTCTGCTTCCACCACCAACTCGGACCACACCCCAAATGTTTCTTTAGGGATGTGTCGGTCGCTCTTCCAGATGGTGAACGCCATTGCTGACTGGGACCACCTGCGTGTGTCGCGGTGGCACTCGCCAGTCCTTTTGAGACCGCCCGCTTTGATTCTAACTTGATTCTAGCGCAGGAGAATCACCTCTACGTACAAGGGCAGGCAGGAAATCCGAGGACCTGGTCAGTTTGTTGGAAAACTCAATCTTCCAATGTCAACTATTCCGTTCTTGGTGTTCAGAAGCACAAGATAAACATCCGGAACGCCGCAAACTAGGAAAACGAAACAGCCCCATCCTAGTATTTGATCCAATGGAAATTCTTTGTTGCCTTGCGCTCACAATGTATTACGCGCTGTCGGGCAGTTCGGGTGTCCGCACCTGTGCATTGACTTTAATGTCAACGGCAAATGTCGCTTACAGCGCGCGCAGGTTAGCTCCGTCATTATATGAGCACGGAGCCGCTACCCACACGTCGAGTTCCCCTTCATGTCGACCACACTGTCCCCCCGCAAAATCGAACAAGGCCCAGGGCTCGATGGGCCGGATATTTATATCCTGAAAATCTGGATTTTGGTGATCACGTCCGGGGCGGTCACATACGGTGCGTGCAGCGTGTATCCTCGATGTTCCTCTTGGACTGAACTTGAAGCCATGTAGGCTTTTTTCTCTGCCTGGCGATCATGACGATCTACACTATGCTGTGCGTTGAACTTCGAGTCTCAAACAAGATCCGTTTTAACCCGAGCCACAGACGGCGGGGCCTCCGAAAAAACCGCGCGCGACAGGTCCTTTTTGTGGTCATGTTGACCATGTTGATTGGCTGCACCGCTCATCTGGCACTCTACATGGCCTGGCAAATCGTCCAACTTCCGAGCTTGGCCGCGGAATACGTCGACATGACGATGCTCGTCAAACGTATAGCGCAGGCGCAGATATGGATTCGGCGATTGATCGTGAGTAGCGCCTTGCGTGCCGGTTTGTGTCCCAGTGACAGTGGTTCTCCAACAGTACTTCCTAAGCGACGGAATCGTCGTTTGGCGTGCGTGGGTCATATGGTCGAACAATCGAATAGTCCATGCGTTTTTGGCTGTCTGCATCCTTACAACGGGTGGTAGGTCTCCGTCCCTGCGTTCCCTCGCTTGATTACTCAAGGCGCACAAGTGTGCTCCCTCGTCGTGGCCGTGTTCAACTACCAGACGGCGTTTCGCGGAAGTCACTACGATCCACTGGCGGAAAATCTCCTAGGGACGCTGCCGCTGATAATCACCAATTTTGCCAGCACGGCACTGATTAGCGGCAAATTGTGGTACGTTTCCTCGCTCTTGTTTCCAAGTTCACGGAATAAACGCGGGCGTCCCGGATAGGTATTATCGGCACAATATTAAAGTACACCTCACCCGGGAGAAAGGGAACACCAAGGTTGAGAAGATTCTGATTCTGCTGTTGGAGAGCGGAGCGTTATACCTGATATTCTGGGTACGCTGGTTTACCGTCTTCAAGAGGCACGCTGACTCTGCTTAGATTCTTCTGATGATCGGCGACTTTAGTCGGCATTATGGTCCGGATTTCGAGTTTGAATGGTTCCAACCGAACATCTCCGTGCGTCTTCAGTCACATGTTCAGTTCTCACATTCAGACTCTTACCTCTCTGTAGGCTCTGTATCCAACGGCGATAATCTTTATGGTTTCTCGGCAGATGGTGATGAGCGAGGAGATGCTCTCCACAGTTGATATGACTGACGAGACCACGGATCGGCACTCAATGATGATCTGGTTTGCACCGGCATCGTCGGCGAATGCGGAACGCACAAGCAATGACCGCGACGAGGCGTCTGTTGATCCTGCGAGATTGCATAGCGATATGGGGAAGGAGAATGTTTAGAGTATTATTCAATTTATTGAGGTCTTACTACTTGTGTACTATTCATGCAAACGAAGAAGTTCGAGGTTGAACTGAAGTTGAACACGTGTTGGCTTCTCCGGATCCGGACCAATGTCACTCAACTTTACTCAACCGATCATATTGCAGACAGAAGACTGCAACTACCCGCTCTCAAGCCCTCGACTCTCCGCAAGAGGGTCGTAAACTTCGCGTCCTGAAAATGTCGCACGTGCTTCCCCAAACTGAGTAACCAAGGCAACCATCGAGATTCGAGATTGATTAATTGATGCGTGCGCACGGCTCGCTTGTCACCGTCAAAGTCCTCCCTGCCCCGACGTCCGTCGTCCACCATGCTCCCTCGCGCGACTGGACTCGACGGAGGGCAGATATATGTCATCAAGATATGGCTATTACAGATCCTCAGCGCGGCGTTAACTTATGGTACGTCGACGGAGGCTTGGCACTCCGCTTCGTGTTCCTCAATATTAATCCAATTTGGAGCAGGCTTCTTCCTGTGTCTCGGGATAATGACAATTTACACTGTAATGCATGTTTCCAATCTTTTCATTTTCATTCCCTCGAACCCACGACGCTCCAGACAAAGGGGATTGCAAGGAAACAAATCTCGGCAAGCTCTGCTAGCCCTAATCATGGTCATGTTAATCGGCGCTACCGCTCACCTCGTGCTCTACGTCCTACTATTCGTATTTCAACTCCAGCTTCCTGGTTTAGAGGACGATGGCCGACACGACCGCAGAGTGCAGGCTATCCTCCTGGTCCAGACGTTCATTCGGAGAATCACCTACTTCCTCAGCGACATCATCGTCGCATGGCGCGCATGGGTTATATGGCCTAAAAGTCGAGTCGTCCATGTGGTCCTGGTCTTTTGTTTAGTCGGTACTTTTGGTGCGTCCCTCAGACAAATCTCTCTTCGAGTCGTTATTGATTGTGAATAGGCACTTCACTCACCCTTGCCATCTGGAACTACAAGTCGCGATTTCAACACAGGCATTACCAATCCTTGGCTCAAAATTTCCTTGGGACATTCCCGCTTCTTCTCACGAATTTCGTGAGTACGGCCTTGATCAGTTATAAGCTATGGTGCGTCCGGGGCCCCGCTTCAAAGATCCATGTTCGCTTTCTCATCCCTCTCACCGAGTGCAGCTATTATCGGCAAAACATCAAAGTCCACCTAAACCGCGCTGGCAGCTCACGCAAGACCAAAGTCGAGGGTGTGCTCATCTTGCTGATGGAGAGCGGGTGGTTATACCTCGCCTTTTGGGTGCGTGTCTCCCCATTCTCCCTTGATTATTCCGCAGCTTGCTCACCCGTCCGGGCCCGTATATATGTAGGTCCTCCTCATGGTCGGTGATTTCGGGTATTTCGGACCCGACTTTGGATTTGAGTGGTTCCAGCCAAACATCTCTGTACGTTGCAGCTTCCACCCTATACTTCCATAACTAAAATGTAATCAAGGGCATGTATCCAACCGCCATCATCTTTCTGGTTTCCCGGCAAATGATGATGGGCGAGGACCTCATCGAAACTGAGATACTCCTCTCAGAGTCTTTCACGGCCCGTAGTGCAGCGGAACGTACGGTCGATCAAACTCGCAGTCATCATGGCGCGGCGGCGACAATTTGGTTTGGGAGGCGCTCGGGGACTAGGACGGTCAATGAGGGTGGAGGGAGGGACTCGATTGCTCTGAGTCTTAGGCATCCGACGAGTACCGCGTCGATGAAGGAGTCGGACTCATAACGCGTTGCGCCCCGTGGACTTTCGCATTAATGTACATTACCCTCAAATACATACACTCGTAATACTTACTTTTATTCCTTCCCGGGACTCGCCAGTGCCACAGGATGCAACCCAGCAGCGGACACATCAGAGATTCGTACCACACTCCGGCTCTGACTCCTCCTCGTCGAATACGCGGACGGTGAGGCGAACCAAA
Source organism: Roridomyces roridus (assembly GCA_029378245.1). NCBI lineage: Eukaryota > Fungi > Basidiomycota > Agaricomycetes > Agaricales > Mycenaceae > Roridomyces > Roridomyces roridus. Next base: position 61,970 of record JARKIF010000115.1, on the reverse strand, counting down.
TCGTGCGCTCCGTACTCGGATTGGATGTACATAGATTAGGGCCGTCGGTGATGAGGTCCTCGCTCATCATCATCTGTCTCGATACCATGAGTATTATCACTGTTGGATATAGCCCCTAAGAGGGAGTTGAGCCGACGTATGGTTGAACCAGGGGAGAGAACGCACGGAGATGTTTGGCTGGAACCACTCGAACCCGAAGTCCGGTCCGTAATACCCAAAGTCGCCGACCATGAGCAGAATCTGTTTCAAAGTTCTCAGGTCAGCAGGCCGCAAATGAACTGAGGGCAAGGAGAGGATGACGCACCCAAAAAGCGAGATACAACCCCCCGCTCTCCATCAACAAAATCAACACGCTCTCCACCTTGGTTTTCGATCCGCCCGCACGGTTCAAGTGTTTTTTAATATTCTGCCGATAGTACCTGGGAGCCATTGGTCGATTGGATGTCCAGACGGAGGGACGAATCGAGGACGAACCATAATTTATACGAAATCAACGCCGTACTCGCAAAGTTCGTAATGAGTAATGGGAAGGTCCCGAGAAAGTTTTGTTCGAGGGCATGGTAATGTTTGTGCCGGAATTGTGTGTTGTAGTTGAATACGGCGAGAGTGAGAGAGGTGGCTGGCGGCAAGGCAGTCAGTTAACTGAGAGCGAGGAGGAAAGGAATCGGACGCACCGCCCGTGGCAAGTAGACAGACAAACAGCCCGGCATGAACAATCCGATTGTTGGGCCATATCACCCATGCGCGCCATACGACGATGATGTCGCTGAGGAAGTACTATGCGGAAATATAAGAAAAACCAAGGGGGATTGCGTCGGAGACTCACAGTTAACCTCCGAATCCAAGTCTGCGCCAGACCTAGTCGATTCAACAACATGGTCCGGTCGACGTATTCCGCAGCCAGACTGGGAAGCTGCACGATCATCCATGCCATGTAGAGCGCGAGGTGCGCCGTGGCGCCAACGAGCATGATGAGGATAATCGCCAGAAGAGCCTGTCGTGGGCGTTGTTTTCGTAGTCCCCTTCGTCTACGGATTGATGAGTATGATTCCAAAACACATGTGTCCAGTAGATCGCACATTACAGTGTAGGTCGTCATCAAGCCGATGCAAAGGAACAGGCCTGCGATGTAAGTAAGTGAGGTGCAGAGCCGGGATGCGGGTCGCACGCACCGTAAGTCACAGCCGCAGCGGTGATCTCGAGTAACCATATCTTAAGAACATAGATATCCTGCCCATCGAGACCGGGCCCTTGTTCGATTGCGCGGCGCATGATGCTGGACATGAAGACACCTCTGCAGGGCTGGCGCGGGGAGGAAAGACATCCGATCCGGGCTTTTATAATATCAGTGAAGCTCCATTGGTCGTGGTACGCGATGGCCGAGTATCGCCTTTTCGTGGAGCTTTCCGAACTCCACCGGGTTCAGCAGATTGAATTACAACGAGGCTTTGCACAATGCATCGCTGAGGAATTGCGCCAAAATGGCGCCGACATGTACGAACATCTGGAGACCTGCGGTGTTCCGCCCACGAACGTTCAATGAAAAGTCAAGGTGAGACAGATACCCCGAAAAAGATATATACACACCTCACAGGCTGGCTTAATCCCTCTTCCTAGCGACAAGTTTCTGCCAAGCCGACTTTCACCGAGCTTCAGAGCTTTGGCATTGGCTTCAGCCCGTCCTCACCACATCTTCACGGAGCACCGAGCGCCACAGGACAGCACTTTGGACGAATGGAGTCTGGAGATATGCCAGTGGATGCTTGTCCATGTCGTTGTTCCGGATGAGTCGGTTTGTGATGCGTCAGTGACGGCACGGGCGCTCCGATTCTCCCACCACCTCGGAAACGAAAATCTTCTGGCATGCAAGCCGAATTCGAGCTCGTACGCGTCAACGATCTGTGGTTTGACGACGGTGGTATCGTAATCCAGGCTCAAAACTGTCTCTTTCGAGTCTCTCGCGCCATCCTAGCTGCTCGATCCACCGTCTTCAAGGACCTCTTCTGCCGGCCTGAATCGCAAGAAAACTGCGAATCCCTCGATGGCTGCCCCATCTTACGACTCCCAGACTGTTCCGCCGAAGTGACTGTATTTTTCAAGGCGATATTTAATTCCGAGTATGTAGGCTCTCCGTGTTCTCCGGTCATCTATCACCAACGTATGCCCAGGTTCTTCGAGCCCTACCCCGCCCGAACTGACCTCGATACCATAATCGGCGTTCTACGCCTCAGCCACAAGTACCAAATTCCGTATCTCCGTCGGCGGGCACTAGTCCATCTATCTTCTGGCTATCGCTCTCTACCACCCGTCATCAACGACGACAGCTACCTCCCAAAAGGCGGATCATGGACCCACCCGTCTTCTGCCACAGACCTCCTCCGGCTCGTTCACCTAGCACGGCAAGTCTCCGTGCTATGGATCCTCCCACCCATATTCTACGCCCTCGCATCGGACTTTGCCTTGCCCGAAGTGGTGGGAAACACTCTTTATCAGACCCTGATAAACGAGGAAGACAGAAACAACTTTTTACAGGGCGCAGGCATTCAGTCAGGCATGCTCCTCGACTCGCTGCGCTTCCTCTACGAGCCGCCCACCGTGGCAGGGTGCACGGGACGCGAGAATTCGTGCGCCATAGAGAGGCTACGGGCGCTTGAAAAGATGCGCGTATGGTTTGCGGGGCGGGGTCACGGTGCGGACCCTCTGCATCTGTGGACGCCCGACGAGTGGGCGCCGCTGATGGTGGTGTGTAGCGTGTGCTTTGAGGTGATCTTGCGTGGGTATGTGCAGGGGCGGCAGGCGATTTGGAATCGCTTGCCGGAGATGTATGGGCTCCCCGAGTGGGCAGAGCTGGAGCAGATGCGGGACGTGGCGTTGGGGTGAACATTGGAACTCGGATCGCATTGCGCCGAACGATTTCGTTTGACAGTAGTTATGCTGGTCATCTCGTTCATATGTATTTGCTCCCACACTCGAGTCTTCGTCAACGCCTCTTGTTGGAGCACAGAGCTCATCACAATGCCGTCGCTGACCGGAGCTACAAGTCACTCAAGAACATCAGAGTGTAGCTGCTTGTGTGAAAATAAAAAGAGGCCCACCTCGTCGGTGCCTCTCCGACCTTCCAAATATCCGAACTCCCCAAACTGTGAGTATACACAAAGGTTAGAGAGTCCAGCACAGGTGCCTCCGAGGGCATCCCCTGCGTTGGAGACGAGTTTGGGAAGATAGAATTTGACAGAGTGTAAAATATGGCAGCTAATTGATAACCTTGAGCCTCGCACGCCATTTCTTGTCATTACAATCAGCCAAACTGATATCCTTTTCCGCAAGGATTTCAGCCCAGCGCACCCAAGGGCTCTTGGCTATGTCGCGTCTGAATTCAATTGAATGTTAACAGATAGATCTCACTGGATTTGGGTTGTCAACTCACTCGTTTGTCGGCCACTTGCATAGGGTTGGACACGGGTCGGGTACGGGTCACAGAGGGCTGACCCGCACCCGTACCCGTGCTTGACCCGACCCGCACGGGTACGGGTCAAAACCCGTATACCCGCGGGTATACCCGTGGATTTGGCCTGAAAGAGAGCGACGTGAGTTCAAATTGTCCGCGTACTTGTCCATCTCACCTTGCAATGGCAGACTTTCGTCGAAAAACCCCACGGAAACTTGATGCTGCCCATGCCGACGCAGTGGCGGCGTGCACGGGTCAGTCGCGGGTTTGAGCCGGGTCAGAATCTCTGACCCGTACCCGTACCCGTACCCGTGCAACCCGCGGGTCTATTTCCGCGGGTTTTACCCGTACGGGTCTAGACCCGTGTCCAACCCTACACTTGCACCCGTTTCCCTGAATTTCGCGCAAAGAAGGGAAACAGCGTGAGTGGAGGGCCAAGAAGAGGGTTTCCCAGTGTGGATTTTTGTGACTTTTGAAAAGTTGAGATCAAGCAGCAGATGAAGAGCGGAGGTGGACGCACAGATACGAATGATGCAGGACGATCTTTTCTAGTGTGTTTGATATGTCATTCTCCGAAACAAAGGGCGTTGTGACCTTCATAAGAATGGGGGAATTCTGAGGCAAAAGTAAGCACGTACTTATACCTGGTAGAAAACAAAACAAAACGCACCGGGTGCGGCAGATATAATCCGAGGATTCTGATACTTGGACAAAGCTCAAAGATATGCTTGGTTCCCACTTCGCCATACGAGCATGTCAAATCGACCACTTTGTTTCCGTGGAAGCGCAAAAAGTCCACGGTCGGCTCGGTCTCATGCTCGCAGAGAACCAGAGTCCGAAGGGAGGGCAGCCTGAATACAAATCAGCAGTGAACGAGACACAGATGAAAGAATTCGTACTGCATACGCGTCAAAGCGACGAAAAAGGAAGAGTGGAATTTAGCAAGAGTCAAGTCCGTCAAGCAAGGTAGCGCCGCGGAGGGTATTTCGTCCAGGTCAAATACAGTCTTGCACTCCCAAACTAGCGATCGGAGCGAGGTAAAGCGGGAAAATATTATCGGCGACATGGGCGAAGAAGCGGCGCAGATGCGAGTGGCGAGTTTCTGCAACGTTGAACCGCAGATCTCCATCGCGATCTCGAACGCTTCCCACGAAATACCGCCTTCAGACCGAAAGGGTGTGTCACCGGGGCTGTATACGTCTTGGGAGAGTAACACTTCGAGGCTGGTGGTCCGACCGAGAACCACAGCCGCCAAGTCACGCCTGGCACGCACTCGCTGCGTAGCCTCGCTGTCATCGTCCGAACTGTAGTCAGACTCGACAACGTAAGACTCGTCGAGGTCGCCTACGATAGTGCGAATGTGACTGCCCAGCCAAGGGTTTCGGTCCAGGACCTCCGCGAGGTTCGATGCATACTCGTCTTCCATCAGTGTTGTGTGCGCGTACACTGACTCGGAAAAAGTAATGGATCACCAGATCTTGAAAATTGGACGCGGTGCCAAGCCCGATGGAGGGACATTGGAAACTGGTTGTGGGGTATAGTAGGAGCACTAGGAGGGCTACTATTAGCAGGTACAAATCGGAGTCCGAAATCGGCTTTGTTCGGCTTCAGTGGTGTGTCAAACGCGAACATGTGATCCATTTGTTATTCTGCATTTGGTTGACCCACACCATTTGCCGTGAAACACTGCAACGACTGACCCAAATGAGCTCAAATGTTGTACAGCTCCTCTTCACTATCCCATCTTCCATCTGTGAGCCAAAGCAGTGCACTTCCGGCCTGCTCAGGGACTCAGAAACATCAAATGAAGAAATCAGTAAAATAATCCTCCCGTGTACCCGGGACCCCCTACCTGTATGGTATAACTTGTCAGTGGGAGCTCATGGATGCTGGAAAAGCTTAGTTGTCCTCAAAAAGTGGAAATTCAATGTGCAGAGTCCTCCATTCAATTTTCATTGCCGAGCTGAACATTGGGTTGAAAGTTCAGCACTTGTTCTCAGGTGTCTTGAGTGTCAATGCCATACCAAAACTGACCAGGATGAAGCCTAGGATACTCTACTTCATTAATCCAATGTCCCAGGTACAGGAACAGAGCTACATATATGCCCCGAGACCAGACAGTGTTGTTTTCAGCTCTGATCTGTGGCCGGATTTTTGCATAGGGTCAACCATCACACCATCGAGTCTGTACATCTTCTAGGCATCTCATAGGATCCAAAATAGCACAACTGATTAATCAAGACCCAGAAATATGGCTTATCGGGGCTGTTGGGAGGCTCCTTGCCCAGGCTGTATATACAGATCATGCAAAAATCAACATCAGGCAACCACCCACCATGCACGTCTGCATGAGTTGCCTTTCTTACACTCTAGGTGTAACTCAGTGACCCACATCTACTGTATTCAGCCGGACTTTTACACCATGCAAGGCCCTATTCTAAGATTGAGGCCACCAAAGAGCCGTGGCCAAACGGTGGTTGAAGTTCTTTGACTCTGATAGGGTGTGAGGTGGTCACAGTCACCTTGCCTGTGTCATTGGGGCAGTCCTTAGGATTGGAAGAGTTGCCCTATACATGCTTGAGACCTCTCATTAAAGACTACTGGCAGGCCATGGGCACCTTTGCCATGGTAGTGGTCACCACTTCATTGACCAAGGGCTTCACAACCAACCCACTTGAGACCGGATTTTTGGGCCCAGAATTGCTCAACAGACATCAAGCTATCATCCAGTCCAATTTCCAGTTGCACCTGCAGCATTAAGTCCAGATAAAAGATCAAACACACAGATTTGACGGAAACCAGATTTTAAAATGGATCACTTTCATTTTTGTGATCGCTCTGCTTTAGCAAGGAGAGGGTCAGGCAACTCAATATTTTACGGGTATATACTAGACCCTGTAAGCTTCGTTTGAAGACCTTAACATTGCCCAGAAGTGGCGTGGCTGTGAAGCAATGCATCAAACAATTTCGAACCACGCGTGATCCATTACTTTTTCCGAGTCAGTGTAATAATATGGAAGTGCGAGTCGCTGGAGCCACTAGCAGGATGGGAAGTCGGGGAGGTATTTGTTTCTCCGGGTCCTCTTCCAATTCCGGCACGGACAGCGCAAAATATAAGACCCGTGTCCAGATGAGTTCTTTGACCTCGGGCGTCTGTAAGTCTGGCACTTACTACATACAAGACATCTAGTCCGATCATGACAGATGTTCCTGATCTTATCTTATATTCTCATTTACTTATCTTGTCCTATTTACATCACCATTCTCTCTACGTTACACATTGATTGTGATTGTGTACCTTACTGATAGATATCTTCTCTTCTTGGTCTTGACCACCATGTACTTCCATAGTGGCTCCTCTTGAATGACCACACTATTGTTCTGTCATTCTTGGGCTTCTCTTGGTTCTGTCTGGCCGACCCTCTAGTGTTGACTGCCTCCACAATACGGCAGCCTTCCAGCGTCGCAGCCGCCATTGGAATGAAGTCGGGGTTCAACGGGGTTCCAATCTCCGCCGCAGGAAGATCGGAAGATCCCGTCGTATCAGACCTGGATACAAATGTGTAAGGAGGACTCAGGATGAGATACGGTCGCGGGTACTTACCCCGAGCCCTCTGCATTGGTGAAACGTATCAGAGCCTTGACCTCTTTGTTCGAAATTGCTCCCAAATGACTGGGCACGCCCTCGGTTATTTGAATGCATCGTAGCGGAGAATCCTTGAAAGTCGGAAACAACTAAGCGGCAGAGAAAACAGTGGGCAATACGAGCGTGTGTATAGTACGCATTTCGTTGAGAGATTCAAGTATCTCATCCTGGAAAAAATAGCTTGGTACTTTCAGCACGGACTGTAAACACTTCAGTGTTGACTTGTCGGAGAAAAGGAGTATACGGACTAGGCGGTCCCACTTTGGGGCCAAGTTACGCAGTGCCGTCACTAGTTTCGCGACCATTTGATTCGTCGGCGGCTTTTTGCACTCTTGGATAATCAACCGCGTGGGATTCACGAGAGGAAGGCCCGCGCAAAGGCCGGAGGTGCTGTCGGAAGAGAAGATGTTGAGGGAGATGGAGAGGTCGGAAATGTTCGGCGAGGATTGAAGAATGGTGCGCATCGGGGCACCGTATCCGCCTTCGACCCGGAGACGCTTGATAAACTGCCCAGTGTTGGCCCTAAGGCCTAAGGCCTTAGGTTCGTCCTAAGGCCTTAGGCCTTAATTAAGCCCTGAGGCTAAGCCTTAGCTTGGAGGCTGGTTTTCAACCTAAGGCCTGAGGCTTACTGATAGGATCAATTTTGATGAATCGGCATCCGGCAAACACCCGGCACTACTGGTCATCTCAGTGTGAGTAGTTGCTCATGATAGGGGCATTGTCTACAGCTCACAGATGACACACTTGCCCATTTCAAGCTGATTTCGAGCTCAATACCTGTTGCTTGAAGGGTTCTAGTTGGTCTGTGTATGACGAGAAATTATTTCCTTTTTGGGATCTAAGGGCTGAGGCTGCCTAAGCCCTAAGGTCTTAACCTAAGGCCTAAGGCCTTAACTATTCTGAGGGTCCATAATTAAGGCCTTAGGGCCATCACTGAAACTGCCCGAGGTCTTTGTTTTTGAGTAAGGCCTGCGCGAGAGCTTTGGCCTGTGCCTTGGAGCGGATGACGACCACATTGTATAAGAGCGGTGTCGCAACGCGCAGCCAGGCCTTGCAGACGAGGAGATAGGCCGAGGGTGATTCCGCGTACTCTGCAAAGGGAGATTCTTCGCCGATGTCAGCGAATTTGTGATCCGGGACCTGCAGGGCAGGCGAGAGGATCTCCGAGATGATCTAGTCGGGAAGAGAGTTGCCCGCCATTTTGAATGTCAGCTCCGTCACGTCGGTGATGGCGGTGAAGGACGAGTGGCGCGTGTGACAGTGACATCACCGGATCACGATGTAGATCATGATGGTCTCACTCCTTGCTCCCAAACTCGCACCACTCTCCGAGTCTCCAGATTGCGGACTCGATGTTCTGGCAAGCCGTTTATTTTGCGTGCCGAGCGCATTTCCACGGCGAGACGGCAGAGGTGATCTGGGCGTTTCTGAACCCGTTGGGCTCCTCGACGCGACAGAGCACCGGGGCAGCGAGGCACGACATCATGAACTATGTTGCGGATGCTTGGAACGAGCTGAAAGTATTGCGGCAAGGTACGGTATCGTCCCTCTTTTTGAGCACACACTTACTCGTTGTGGCGGCCCAACTTCTTGCGGATGAACGCGTTGAAGTGTTACGCCTTTTTGAGATGCATATGGCAGTGGTCGAAGACTTGAGTCGCCAGCACGTCGACAAAGTTCCCGCTTGGTCGCGACTCTCGCGAATAGCAACGGTTTCACCGAGTGGCATCCCTCAGAGTGTTTATCAGCACGAGTCCACTTCCGGTACGATAGTTTCCGCCCGTGCACCCGTATCTCCAAGTCTCATCCATCACAGTGTTGACAGTTGAGGACGTCCTGTCCGCTATGCTGTCCGAGGAGCAGCAGAGATCCAGTGGCACGGACAGTGGCATTCAAAGAACGTGGGTGGCAAAATGGATTCACGACGGAATGACCATCGAACGTCAACAGTACGTGCTCACATTCGTCCAAGTACAGCTTGCTCATGAGTAGCAGGTATTTCATCATTGGCCTGCTTGCCAACTATCGCGAACACCCTTTGCAGGAGACGCTGGAGACCATCACGAAATTGCGGGAGTCGCTAAATGCATCACTGACGGCGTTCAGAGAAACACAACGCGAGGTGTATCCGCGCCTGGTTCTCAGCGGTCTCGACACAAGCGAGCCCGAGTTGACGGCCATCCAACTACCTTCGTATCGCATCAAGCACAAGCAGCGCTCAGCGACAGGGTTGGATCCCAACGGCGAGGACTACACGCTCCACGAGGCCGAGATCAAACTGCGGTGCAGCCAGGCAACAAATGGTATTCTTGCCGTCCGCTCCGCATCGTTGTCGTTGTCTGCTGTCAAAAAAGCTCGGGATCTTGATTATCGGGGTCAGGCGGGAATTACACGCTCCCAGCGCAATTTGCAGAAAGCAGAGTATCTCAAGGCGTTCGAAATCTCTGAGTACAATCGGGCACGAAACGCGCTTGTCCATTTGGGCTACATGACAAAGGATGCCACCGAGCCATACCCGCTACTTACGGCTCGGGATACGCGCCGGAAGGAGACCCATTTGCACCGTGCCACGGGCGATTCCCGGCTATTCGACGGCACCGCCTGGTATTTGCAGAGTGGCACGACTCGAACACTCAACCGCCCGGTGTCTGTGGATGTTGACGTTGAGACGCCGACGCTCATGACAGGAACTCGAAACCTGAAGCGCGCTGGTGAGTAACGCCTACGCTACCTCAGCGCTCAGCATTTATTCATTCGAATCCAGGTTTCATTCGCTCACCGAACAAGAAGCAAAACTCGAAGAATATCTTACCCGAGGATACCGTAGTGGCTTCCTCGCCCTCCTCATCTGAAGCCGAGGACAGCGACAGCGATGTTGCGGTTCCGCCGGCCAAGCGCAGGTTGAAAAAAGGTAAAGGGCGGCCCAAGGCGAAGAAGCAGAAGCAGAAATCCGATGGGTGGATTTGGCTCGAGAGCGTGATGAGGGGGCGTGAGGTGAGCGAGGAGAAGATGATTGAGTACAAGCAAGAAAGTGAGTTTTTTGGGCTCTGTGTGTCTGCAATTACTCACGTTTCACAAGGCGATCGAGTCCAGTGGTTCCGCGCGGAGGCCGAAATGTACCGCTGGTTGGAGCAGTACGAACGCAAGCATGCCGAATTGATGCGTGTGATTGCCCGGTACCGCCGGGATAGCGAAGTCTGGTCGAAACTCGGAGATCGGGAGGAGGCAGAGAACGGTGCGGCAAACGGGGCATCAACATTCGCACGTATGCAAGCGGCCATGTACAGCCGCCTGGAGTACAACGCCAGATTGATCTTCAACAGCGCCGAGTCCGGTGCCCATCACGACTGGGTTTCGGCGACTACTTTCGACGATCTCGTTGTCAGAATCGACAGGTGGCGTGATGAGGTCTTCAAGTGGATGGATGAGCTGGTGCGTTGTGATGTTGAATCTTGATTTATGTTCAATTGTGCTGACTAGTGCTAGGATATACATAGAGCGTACAAAGATTTTTAGATTGGAATGGAGCTTGAATAATTCCTAGTAGGCTGGAACTTGAGTTCTCAGTGAGAGGCAGTGGGGAGGAACTTAAGATCAATTTTGCAGGAGGGCGGCGAGATGGTGGGGCGGGCATGGAGCGCGGAACTTAAGTTCTGCGAGAACTGAAGTATGTGACTGCCAGAACTTCAGTTCCCATCCGGCCCAGGGGTCGGTGGGCGAGGTGGGTGACCTATGTAGTGAGAACTTAAGTTTCGCCGGAACTTCAGTTCGGGTGGCGATAAAATCACCTAAATCTTAAGATCCGGCGATCCGATTTCATCAGCGGTCGTGATTTCAATGCCAAAATTCCGAACCTTCGTCCTGACAGCGAAGGAAATGGATTCGTGCACACGGTCATGGAAGCGTACAACCATCATCGTGCCCTTGTCATCCGCCCCGACGACTTGTGGCTCGCTATTTTATCGCAGTTCAATTTCTTCGTCAATGCCAACGCCGAGGTCCTTCGTGCCAACTTTGTAGCGCACGAAGGCCAGCGCAAGCTCTTGGTAGAGGCCTCTGGGGATCGCTACTCTGTAGACTTTGGCGCCATGTCCCGCCAGGTGACCACTCTTCTCCACGAAAATGTCGTCGATCCCGCGCTCCGGGACTGGGTGCTGCCCAACTTTACGACCACCACCGTCAACCATACTACCGTAGCCGCGGTGCTCATGGTGGCTACTCTCAAGGAATACTTCCGTGTTGGGTTTGGACTCCCATGGTGTGGCATTCCGCGTGTTACGCTGGAAGGTGAGAAGTCGGACTGGGTCAACATTCTCGAGCGTCTCGAGAAGCTCAAGGAGTACGGAGTCGAGACGATTGCCTGGTATCATCTTCTACGCCCCGTCATATCTCGCTTTGTCGCAGCATTCGACAAGCCCACGAGCCAGGAGAATACGGATTTCTGGCAGAAGATTGTGTCCGTGGACAGTATACTGTATGGGCAGTGGCTCGCCGGTATACACCGGCTGGCTCAACGCCTTCAGCGTCTTCTCCAAGCAAGGTCGTTGGATGGGAAAGCCACTCGACATGGTGAGCAATTGTTACTCTACGTCAGTCTCGATATTCAACCCTAAACAGGAGGTGATCTCAGAAGAAGCGCCCGAGTCCCTGTCTGCCGAGGACTTTTGGAAGAAATACGCAGCGGAACACAATAGGGGATACGGGCGAAGTCGTTTTGGATGGAACGCCCTACCACACACTCGATACTTATTTGGTGCCGCCTGCCTACGCCGAGGTGGATATTGACCTGAACGATCGCGGGATGCAGATCGACTGTTTCATGCTGGCGGGCGTCATTGGTACGCGTATTTCCTCCAGCGGTGATACCACGGTGTCTGCTAGCGGCGAAAATGACACCGTTCATCCGCTTGCTGGGTGGTGGATTTGTGCTCGGAAGGAGAAAGTGGTGAGCGCGGAGGAGGAGCATGAAGCTGAGATGGCGGAGTTTAATCGGCGCCACAATCAGCAGTTTAGTGGGAGTTCGTAGAGTTGGTTCGCAGTAGGCATACTCAGGGGTCCTGTTGTCATTTGAAAATTGGAATACGGGTCTGATGGGATCAACCACTCTTTGTCCTCTCCCACAACATGCAAGTCGAGAACACGCCTCATCGCGCCCCAGAACTCTGGTTTGAGGACGGAAACATCGTTATCCAAGCCGAAAACAGCCAGTTTCGCGTTCATCGCGGCATTCTAGCGGCATGCTCGCCTGTCTTTCAAGACATGCTATCGTTTCCCCAACCGCCCGATTCCGACCTCGTCGATGGATGCCCTATCGTACGACTCCCGGATAGCGCTGAGGAAGTTGATGTGTTCTTGAAAGCGTTGTTCCAGCCCAAGTGCGTCGTCTGTTCTGCCCTCGCCAGTCGAATTTCTGACTCTTTGTTAGCTACTTCATGCCATTCCCTGCTAAGACGGAATACGCTATCATTCGTGGATGCCTTCGACTCGGAAACAAGTATGGGGTGGACCATCTTCGTATTCGGGCTCTCGTCCACCTCTCCTCTCGATACCGCACGTCGCTGGCCGAGTGGGACGCCGTCAGTTACGAATCAGTCTTTCGTAGTTCAGGACAGACTCCCCGGCCACTCTCCGAGATTGCGTCCTGGCCTAAAGTTACCGCATTCGCTGACGGCATTTCTCTAATTCAACTGGCCAGGGAAGTGGGGGCACTGTGGCTCCTTCCGACCGCGTTCTATCGCCTGGCCTCCGGCTGGGGCAACAACCTCCCTGAACCCGGTCGCGATCTCCTCTTCGAGCGCATACAGACCAACCTCGAATCTCCCGATCTAGTGGCCTTTGTGACGGGCTACGGCTTGCAGAGCCAGGCTGCCGCCGCGGATATGCTGCTGGCGATCTTCCTACGTCCAGTTAATGTACCGGGTTGCCCGTCCACTGAGAGCTGTACTAGGCTGAGAATAATGGCAGCAAACTTCTCGAGGGAGTTTCTTGGGATGTGTCCCGCTGATCCGCTCAAGATTGAGATGTGGAGAATCATGTTGAAAGAAGAGAACACGAGGCTGGAGTTTTGCTCTGTCTGTGGCGCGGCGCTTCAGGAGGTACATAAAGCCGCCCGTCAGGCCTTCTGGGACAAACTTCCAAGTATGTACGGGCTCCCGCCGTGGGAGGAATTGGAGAAAATGAAGGTGGAGGCGATAGACACTGACTGGGTTTCTTGAGTTTTTGTACATTGCTTTTAGCTTCCAATGTTCTTGTGGCTCAACACCAGGACGAGACGTGAGTCTATTGAATCCCATATTCTTGAACAAAGACAGGGGCTCGAATGTGAATAAATTTCCGTTTGTCATCAAGCGTCCCATGCGTATCCCACTTTGCCGTCTGAAGATCTGACTGCGGGCATTGCAAACCGGTCGCGCCCACCATGACCATCCAAGTCTCAGAGACGCCCGCCCAGGTTCAGGCCCGCACTGAGCGCCAAAAACTAGGCAAGCCAAGCCACTGGGTCCACGACAAACCGACACAATTCGACAACCCATGGCCCAGCTTCAGATACATCACCTTGTCCGACTTCAAGGATGTGCGTACACCCAGATCCTGCACCACGTTCCCCGTGCTGAGCGTTGCCTAGGTCCTTCCCATATTGATGAACAAGGCTCCATCCAAGGAGACCATCGCCAAGATCCCCACAAAAAAACCGACGTGGGGTGCTGAAGTCGCAGAGAACGCGGGCAAGATCAAGGCGACGTGGCTCGGGCACGCATGCTTCCTCGTTGAGCTCCCCTCTTCGACGCTAGGGGTCCGCGGTGCACGCATCCTCTTCGACCCGGTTTTCAGTGACCGCTGCTCGCCAAGTCAAATCATAGGCCCCAAACGCTTCACCCGTGAGTCTGTTGTGTCCGGACGGCCCTCGAGGCGTGCTGAGAACTTGTTTTTAGCACCGCCCTGCTCGCTAGAAGATGTCCCAGAATTTGACGCCATCGTCATCTCCCATAACCACTACGACCAGTGTGTCACCTTTCCCCCTCCTCTAATACCTTTCTGAATGACCCAGCATGGACACCACCACCCTCCAGAATCTCTTCAAGCGCCCCCACGCCCCGCACGTCTTTGCCCCCATCGGAAACGCATCGTACTTCCGTGACCTCGGTGTACCCGACGAGCGCACCCACTGCCTCGATTGATAGGATGCCCGCCGCGTCACCACCGACGTCTCCTCCTCCCAGAAGGTCGAATTCGACATCACCTTCACCCCCGGGCAGCACTTTACCGGGCACGGGATATTTGATCGATTCAAGACTCTCTGGGGAGGATGGGTCGTCGAGGGTGTCGCTTCTGAGGGTACTGGTGCAGATGAACCTCAAGCCAAGGTGTACTTTGGCGGCGACACTGGTTACCGCACTGTTCCTTCCTCTTCGGACGAGGGGCCCGAAACGCTGCCTGTGTGCCCTGCGTTCAAGGAGATCGGGGAGCGCTGGGGTGGATTTGATTTTGCTATGATTCCAATTGGGTGTGTGCTCCGGCTTGTTTTCGTGTTGCTATGAGAGCTAATGCGAAGTATTGCGAGCAGCGGGTATTCGCCACGTGGGTCCCTGAGTACTGTTCACTGCGCGCCGAGGGACAGTGTGGCACTGTTCAAGGATATCAAGGCGAGGAGGGCGCTGGGTATGCATTGGGGGTACGTCTTTTCTTTTCTTGACTATGGCACTCAGCACTCAACGATGCCACGTAGAACGTGGATTCTTACATCCGAACCCGTACTCGAGCCACCCGAGCTGCTCGCCACGGAGTGCGCCAAGGTGGGGATCAAGGAGGGACGGTTTGGGGTCTGCGGAATCGAGGAGACCCTCGAGTTTGATGTTGGTGCCAAGGACGAGGCCTGAGTGGTGGCTAGAGAGAAGGAGGCGAATAGAGTAAGACTAGTTAGTTTACTTAGTAAGTGGCAGCGGCGGCCTCGTTTTAAATCGGTGGCAGCCTTTCCGTCGCCTGTCGAACTCGGGTCTCCGCCCCCGTTTACACAAGTCCCGTGCCAGTCCCAGAGGACCCAAACGACGATGGGATCTCACTTGACCTTTCCAAGCTTGCACAACACGAAAATGGACTCAGGCTAGGAACAGGTTTTCTCGAATCTCGAAGCCTTACTTGCTTCCCTTGCACGGAAATGGCAAATGGGAACAGAAATACAGTGGAAATCTTCAACGACAGGCGGCTTCTCGTCACGGACATCTGGATAACGGAGGCGGGAGGTCAAAATACAATCAGCGAATGGATGGACGACGCACGAAACACTTTCACGCAATCCAGGAAGTCCCTATCTCATCTGCCTTCAACTTCTCCAACTCCTCCCAGGGCGGCAGTCCGTAATGTCCTGGCAGCTCTTGCCAAAACTTTTCACGAGCAGCTTTATGTTTGGCTTTGAGCGACGGAAGACAGACGCTGCAAAGATGATAGTTTTCGAACGCTTTCCAGGTTGTCTCGTCCCACACTTCCAACGGACTGCAAGGGAACGGGCCCGTCTCCTTGCTCGCGGCGTCTATTCCAAACAGTCGCGCTTGAGCACATGCCAGCGGTGAAGGACAACTATCGTCCATCTTCTCGAAAAGACATGTTAGAATCTCAGCAAAGGTGCTGTGACTCTGAATGCCGTGTCCCCGCAGAAACGCAATCTGGTCGTCGATTGTGTTTAGAATATCCTGAAGTGTCTCTCTTCGCGGAGTGAAAGCTGCCAATCGGGAGGATAGATGATAGAAGACGCTTGGAAGCATCCAGCGCGCCCCGACTTCCCCCACGAGCGGAATCAGAACAGCGAGATACGATGGGTCTCTCGGCCATTCCCATGTGATAATGTCCATGGCGGGCACCCGGTCATTGTCGGCAGTGGGAATATAATGGACAATTCTGTCCCATTTCGACAGAGTGGTGGCGTACCCCGAGGACAAGTGGACGAGAGCCCGGCGACGTAGATATTCGACCTCGTATTTGTGGCTCAAACGGAGAACCCCAACGATGATATCGAATTCCGTGCCAACTGGAAAGGGCATGAAAAATCTAGATGCTTTCGGCGTAAGAGTGGCGCGAGTACCAGATAGCAGCTCACTCTGAGTTAAAGATCGCCCGGAGAAAAACGGATAACTCGGCCGCCGAATCATGGAGGTGAACCAGCGGACATCCCTCGACGAGCTCAGCGTCGAGTGGCTGCGGAAACGAGAGCATATCCTTGAAGACTGGCGAGCGGGCGGCAAGGATACTGCGATGTACGCGGAACTGGGTGTTTTCGGCTTGAATGACGATGCTGCCGTCGTCAAACCAGAGCTCGGGGTGGCGATGAGGCGTGTTGTCGACTTGCATGTCGTGACAAAGGACAAGATGTGATTCAATCTCCGCCGATCAAACACGTAGATAAACGACAATAAATCAGCCGCGTCTTCCGATAGGGATGCACCGAAGGAAAGAAAGAGAGGTATCTCAAGAGTCATGCTATCCACCCTCTTGTGGCTGGACATAAGTTGAATCTGATATAACGTTACTTGCATGTGTTCGATGACGGCCCGACGGGACAGAAAAAAAGGAGTCTCACAGCTTTGGATACACGCACGAAAGAAAGCCACATTGAAATGAACTCTGACGGACGCGAAGTCGTCGAGCCTGAGATGCAATATTATTATAATCTGGCCTACACCTCCTTCAAAGCCGCCTGGAAGAAAGAGGGACTCAGTGGTGCATTGTGAGGGAGCGAACGAGTTCTTACCTCTAAAAAATGTTTCCAATTGCCTCCACCTTCATCTTTTCCAACTCCTCCCAAGGCGGCAATCCATACGTGCCCGGTAGTTTGTCCCAGAATGCCTGGCGCGCTGCTCGGTGTTTTTCTCTCAGCGCAATCAGGCAGTTCCAGCAGACCCGCTCTTCTAACAAGTGCCAATCGGCCTCTCTCCAGACCTCCAGTGGTACCGACGGAAAGGTACGAGTCATTTCCACGGTATGGTCGATGGCCCACAGTCGCGCTTGAGCACATTCCTTTGGCGATCTACAATCGGGGCCAATATTGCCCCTCAGAACTGCTGTGACATCGCGGAGCATACTCTGCCCCTGGATGTCGTGTCCGCGAAGTAATGTGATCTACCCGTCGATTCCGATGTTTGTCCAGATTTTGAATATTTCATCGCTGAGATTTCGGAACTGAGAGGACAGATAGTAGAATAGATGAGGGAGAATCCAGACGGCGCCGACCTCCCGTACAAGCGGCATTAGAACAGCGAAGAGAGTTCCGACCCGAGGCATGGCCCATGAATTCAGTTCCATGGATAATGCCCGGGCCAGTGGCTCATCGGAGTGGGCACGAGCTAGAATTTTGTCCCATCGCGACAGTGTGGTGCTAAACGCCGACGAGAGGTGGATCAGAGCACGCCGCCGCAAATATTCAACGTTGTATTTGTGGCTCAGCCGGAGAACTCCCACAACAGTCTCAAACTCGGTGAGACTAGGATGCTCCATGAAGAAACTAATGAGTCCTCGAAAATAAAAAGTGGTGGTGCAACTCACGCAGAGTCAAAAATGGCTTTCAGAAATACAGCCACCTCGGCTGATGAGTCATGGAGGCGTACAAGGGGACATCCTTCAGCGGATTCCGAACCGGCGTCTGGAGGCTGGGGAAACGAGAGCATGTCCTTGAAGACGGGCGAGCGCGCGGCCAGGATGCTGCGATGTACGCGGAACTGGGTGTTTTCGGCTTGTATTACTATGCTTCCGTCGTCAAACCAGAGCTCGGGGCGGCGATGAGGCGTATTGTCGACTTGCATGTTGTGGTGGAGGACAAAGGCTGATTTGATCAGTATCAAACACGTACATAAGCGACAACAAATCAGTCCCGTCCCAAGAGTTAGGTGAAGATCTGATACAAGGGTCAAGTAAGGAAAGTATGTGAGTCGTCTCAATCAACGGATAATAGAGCTAAATTCAACTAATCGTCCATGGCAGTGCAAAAGTTTAAACAGTCTGCCGCACCAATATCGCGATACTGTTATGGATAGCGTAGTTGGGTTGACTGAAACCTGTCACACAGATCTTGAGTGCGAACGAGAGATTCGGATGAACGGAGGCTTAGGTCAAGTAGCGCGAAGCCTTACTTGAGCTAGAGGCCGATGCTGAGCCTAGATGAGTAAGTGCGAGACGTTTACTCAATCAGGACAAGAGCGGGTTCAATCCGAGTAGCGCGCGCGCGACGGAGGAAATGGGAAAAGAGGTAAGAGTGCATTCAACGATACAGGCAGCCTGTATAAATACTCTAATTGTATCTACAGGAGGCCGGTATGTGAAATAGGGTAGGGTTAATTAGTGGATGAAACAGGCACGAGAGAGATAGGATGAAAGTGTAGGAAGAGAAGTGTAATTAGTTGGAAATGGGGATGTAAGGATATGAAATAGAGGAAGGAAAAGGGGACGAACGCTCGTTGAGTCACGAAACACCAACATCCATCACATATCCCCCCCACTCGACGAGCGTGAAGCCAATGTTTAGTATCCCGTCTGGGCCAAAGTCTGCGCGGCGCCCACAGTGCTCGAGGCCTCAAAGCGGGCAGTACCGAAGGCGTGGTCAGGCTCGTTCACAGGAACCTGGGGAAGGAGCCACGCCGTCTGGCCGTCGTGGATGGTGACAAGAGCGCTGAGCTGCCGCTCACCCAAAATGCGACCACAGGCATCATCGCACGTCCGAGAATCACGCTTGAGAACGTAGTCCACCCAACGTTCGATATCATCCACCTCCCTGTTGGCAGCACCGACGGCCTCGTACCAGTCCTTCAATTCATGCTCCAGTCCCGCCCCAGGATTGAGAGGTGAGCCAACGCCCAGCCGTCTACCCTGCACCATAATCTTCACCACCGCGGCAACGGCGAATCGAAGAATCATGACCACATCAGCGAAGAAACACTCCATCGCCTCGCGGGTCTCGAACCGGCGACCCGCTGTGGTCCACTTCTTGGCAAGGAAAAGCAGAATGTTGGGGAAGTTGGGAACGCGCGACGCGGCAAGGGCATTCCGCGGAAGAGAGAGAGAGAGAAGAGGGAGAGGGAGGTGAGACCGTGAAGCAGGGGACGCGCATTAGGGTATATATAGCATAATGGGAAAGACATTCGCCGATGTCTTGATCACTGGTCCGACGATGGCCCTGGTGCCTGCCGTTGGAGCCAGTTGGCTAAAGCTTCTGGGGCGTTCCTGAGACCTCGTTTGGTTAACCATTCATCGTGTTCTGGTCCGAATCCGATCCATCGAACTTTGAATTGTTGGATTCTCCGTCCCCGAACCTTCCGCCATCTTTCAGACACGATCTCTTGAATTTCGACCTCTGGCAGCTTGTCGAAGTCATCGCGGTTGAGCGATCGAGTCGGTCGTTCTCCAAGTTCCGGCGGAGATCGATTGTAGGGCTCCAAATGCGCGATGTTGATCACCGGGTGAATCCCATAGGATACGGGTAAACGCAGTCGATAAGTCACCGGACTCAGCTTCTGCATCACCTCGAATGGACCATCAAATTTGAGGAGAAGCTTCTTTCCGCGACCCTTTTCCTGCCGCAGCAACTGGAGGGAGTGCGGGTTGATCAGTACCTGATCACCTTCTTCGAATTCCTTGGCAAGACGCCCCTTGTTGTACGCTCGCCGCTGGAAAACCTGTGCCAACAGCAACGATTCTTTGGCGCGCGTGCGAAGGGATTCAAATTGTTCGATGATATGGCCTGCCCGTTCGTCTGCAATTGGGCGGGAATCGACGTTTGTTGAACGGATATCTGACTTCTCCCCCCCAGCGTTGATTCCCTCTGAACGTATTTCGTCCCCCCCAGCATCGATGCCGCGATCCACGGGCTCAACTCCTGTCAGAAGTGTTGCGGTGCGAGGTTGAAAGCCGCGCAGCAGAAATGCAGGGGAAAATCCAGAGCTCGAGTGGGGCGAAGAGTTATATGCCAGTTTTAGCGCCTGGATCTGACCCTTCCACTCGGATTTTGACCCTATAAATGCCCTCAGAGCAGTCTCCATGTACTGATTCAGGACTTCAGTTTGGCCGTCGGCTTGAGGATGATACGAAGTCGTCAAAGAGCGCTTAGAGCCCATCAGCCGGGTGAGTTCCTCCCAGAACAAGTGCCGCCATCGTGAGTCCCGGTCAGTGATGACCTGCAAAGGCACGCCATATTCTGATACGACAAATTCCATGAAAAGCCGAGCAGTTTCGACTTCGTCAATGTTGGTCCGACAGGGTATGAATAGCCCGTACTTGCTCAGCTTGCATACAATGACCAGCAAGGCATCGCATCCGTCGGACTCCGGTAGCTCGGTGATAAAGTCCATCGATACCACTTCGAATGGCTGCGAAGGAATGGGTATGGGTTGTAGCAGTCCGAACGGAGCATGGTGCCGGGGTTTGATTTTCTGACAGATGTCGCATGTGGAGGTGTATTCCTTTATCGTCCGAGACATACGCGGCCAATAGTATGTGCTGGAGATGCGGTTGTATGTCCGATGGTAGCCAGCATGCGCGCTTTCCGTCTTTCCATCGTGTATTTCAGCAACGATCTTGCTGCGCAGACTTTGCGGTACACATAGTCGATTGTTGCCGTTCCAGTCTTCGAAGTACAGAAGACCATCATCGCCCAGCTGATACTGTGGAAACGTCGGATTGTTCCAATCCTCCTCCTTCTTCCAAGACTCCAGAACATGCGAAAAGTGCGGATCCTGCTGGTACCCGTCAATCCACAGCTGCTTCTCCGAAGTCGGCAGGCTGACAAGGATATTGTAGACCCTGGAAGTGCTTCCGACGTCATCTCCAGCAAATTTGTGTAGCTCAGGATCCAGCTCCGCAGAATAGACATCCAGCTCCTCGGGATCTTCAATGTGCTTGATGCCCTTCTCAGCCACGGCCAACAGACGTTCCTCGAACCTAGGGCCCAATTCGTCGTACATGTTTTTGAGAGGTTCCGACGAGGAGAGCGTGAGCAAGGGTGTTTCATCGCCGTCAGGACCAATTTGCGCAGGCACTCGGCGGCGGAGACGAGATACCGGATCAACATTTGAGTGAACCCGACCTGCTCGATGGATGACCTGGAGATCGGGGTATGCTGCAAAGACCGTGCCCCACGTCAGAAGACGTCGATTGACGTTCTGGAACGTTCGACTCCACGTGAGCGCTGCGTGATCCGTGATTGCCGCCACCTTTTCTCCCTCGAGGAACACTTGAAATTTGATCAAGGCCTCTTTGAGGGCCAGTGCCTCACGTTCGGTAGGAGAATAGTTGCGCTCGGGGGATTTCAGGATTCGGGACCAGTACGCGATGACCCGTTCCACCTGAACTGTAGTGTCTTCGAAGCTTGCGGCCCAATCACCCGGCGGCGGGCAATCATCAAATCCCTTGATTGCCGTGACCAGCTGAGGTATCTTTTCCCCCGCATCAAATGCTCGCTTGAGCCGCTCGTAGGCCTTTGTTCCTTGGAGATCACGGATTTTCATTGGCTGAACTTGTTGCAGAATACCGGCAACTCCGTAATCACAGGCATCCGAGTACACCCGATACGGCTGGCCCGGCATGGCATACCCTCGGACAGGAGCATTGGTCAGAACCAACTTGCACAACTCGAAGGCTTCCTTGTGCAAATCAGTCCATTCCCAGCGTGTTCCCTTCTTCAATAGACTGAAAAGAGGCTGCGCAATCCACGCGTAGAATGGGACGTAGGACGAAAAATAAACCATCATGCCGAGGAAAGTCTGTAGTTCGGGGACATTCTTAGGTTCTTCTAGTTCCCGAATGGCGTCGACCTTTTCCTTGTGTGTTGAAAGCCCGAGCCTAGAAACTTTCTGCCCCAGAAGCATCAGGGATTGATATCCGACATGACACTTGGGTGGGGAAAGCGTGATGTTTGCAGCTGCAATGGCACCAAGGACAAGATCGACATGCTTGACATGATCTTCAAATGTTCGAGAATAGATCACGATGTCGTCGATGTATACCAGCGCAAAGAGCCACAAAAAGGGCGCAAGGATGGTATTCATCACCCGTTGAAACACGCTTGGTCCGTTGCGGTAGCCAAATGGCATCCTCCTGAACTGCCATAGTCCACGGTGACTTCGGAATGCCAGCTTCTCCGCGGAATCTGGGTGAATTGAGAGTCGAGTGAATCCGGAGAGTGCGTCGAGCGTAGTTAACCACTGTGACCCTTCCAAGGTCTGAAGAATATCCTCTTGCCGCGGGAGTGGAAATTCGTCGGGAACCACGAGCTCATTGAGCTTCCGTAAATCAATCACCATTCGTGGCTTTCCATTTCTCCACACAGTGAAAACCGGTGCAGCCCACGGACTTCGGGACGGCTCAATGACCCCCAACTCGATCCATGTATCCATTTGTTTGTCGATTACTTCTCTCTTAGCCGGAGAAGCAGGAAACGGCGGTAACGACACTGGCTGAGCCCCTGGTTTCATGGGAATGACAACTTGCTCCTCGTAAGTGCCCAGCCGTCCGTTGAGACCGAAAGCATGGCTGTTTTTGAGGCAAACTTCCTCTAAGGCCGCCCGTTGCTCAGCAGACATGGATTTGGAGAAATCCAGCTCGCTCAGCAGTTTCGAAGCTTCAACAAACTCGGGTGGCGTCTCCGAAGTCTTGGGTCCTCCCTCGACTGGTTCCTCGGCACCCGGGTCATCATCCGCAGTGGCGTTGCGGTGAGCCTTGGACGAGATCTTGGTTTCAGACCGAACAGCACTAGCCTCAACTGTCTCCGGCGTTGATTGAATTTCAACCAGTTGCCGAATGAAGTTGGCGTGAGCCTCCGCACGAGCTCGCCGAGCAGGTGACATCTTTGATGCTCGATCTAGCCATGCCCGCGGATTGTGGGCCGTTCCTAAAACCTGTCCTTCGGATATGATGACTGGAAAGTCCGAGAAGTTGGAAATATGGATCGCCGGTTTGTCCTTCGAAATGAACGTATCCGCATGTCCGTAGATGTTGTCAAAGTTACCAGCAGATTTCAAATTCTTCTCGACGATGAGCTGGTCACAGTTATCAGGGAAGTGGGTTGTCACTTTGACCAACCTGCTGGATTGAGCGGGAATAACGACTCGTTCCGTGCTGGAGACCTGTTTGTCGCGAACCTTGCGACGCGACCGTTGCCGGAATTTCTGATTGCGTCGGTGGTTTGCTTTTTTCCCGTTGTCCGCAACGTGAGCTTCTGTACGAGCGCAGCGTACTTGGAAGGTCTGCCCAGCTTCGTTGCGTAGAGACGGTGCTGTCGAACTTTCCACCCGAAGTCGGCGACCCGAATCTCCAAACTGAAGATAACAAGATCCTTCTTCGCGAATGATCGAGATGGAGTATTGGTCCGCGAAATCGTTGCCGAGAATGAAAGGCGTCGTCATATCATCGACCACGTACGCGTCAACGTTGATCTTGACAGGGCCGTCTGGGGTATGAAAGAACAAATCGAGATTGACGTAGCCCCAAATCGAAGACGTACCCGTGACCTGTATCAAGGTCACCTCATGGCCTTTCTTGATTTTCGGGGAATTGAGCAACGCGTTCAACGCCTTCCGAGATATCAGAGTGATATCAGATCCGGAATCAATGACAATGGTGATGGGATCCGTGGTCAAGCTTCCCACAGTTGCGGTGGCTTCAGTTGCACTCGATCCCAAAAAGGTGCTACCGGCGGGTCGGGCCATGTATTTCCGCAACTCGATGAGCGGGGTCAACGAGGATGCATCGGAAGAATGGACCACGCGATAGTTGCAAGCTTGGATCTCTCGTGCAAGTCTTCGACGTGATCGCCGGTTCAGAGCCGGTTTCTTCGGTAATTTTGAGCTACCTGAAGAAGTGTCTTCGGCGTCTGAGGCAGACGACTCTTCGTCGGTTGTAGAGTCAGCAGGTACATCCTCCGTACGAGCTTCCGAGGAATCGTGGTTTGGGGTATCAAAGGGTATATCATCCGGGGCACGATCGCGCGCAGCCTGGACTTCTTCAAGGAGCGTGAAAGGGGAAATAGGATGCAAATTAGAAAAAGGCTCGTCCTCCTCATCTTCGACTTCTTCGACACGCGCTCTCCGCGAGATCTTGACCTCGCTGTCCCCCTTCAGTGCCGGTGTATCCCCTTCGCTCTCCAAGTCAGCGCTGACTTGGAGAGTCAAAGGACCGGTAGACTGAAGGGGAAAATCAAAATCCGATTCCTCCAGCGCATAGTACACGTCGTCGTACTCGGCCTGCGCTTGAAGATCTTCCTCGGTCACCACTGTGGCAAGACGAGCTCGAGCCATCTTGTTTCCTTTGAATGAATGCTTGCACTCGTTATCCCAGTGCATACCGCTACCACAGTGACGGCAGGGACGCATACCCTTCGAAGCAGGCGTAGCCTTCTTGGACACGTTGCTGTCATCCTTGGGAAACATCGGCGGCGGTAGGGTTGGTGTGGTCCCGGCGAGCCTGGCCCCCGCCTCGGCGTTGGAGGGTCGGTGATCAAAATTCCTTCGACGCTCAGAATCATGGTCATCCGACCTGTTCATTGGCAAATCCAGCAGAGTGTCCTCATGGAAAACCACTGCTGCATGGAAGTCTACCAGAGTCTTATACCTCTGTGTATCAAGGACCGTACACCAGCTGCGAGGAGCGCCGTTCATGATCTCTGACATGATGGCCGAATCTTCGAAAGAATATACCGCAGCGAGAAGCTCCCGTTTGCGGAGGAAGTATTCCGTGGGCTTCTCGCGACCGAGTCCTGATTGCCGGTAAGTGGCGCGTAGAGCCTTCGTGCGTGTCTTGTCCAGCCACTTGTTAGTCAAGAAGAACTCGGCAACTGCTTGTCGCATGGTTTCCCAATTGGCGCTGATTCGACGTTGGTAATCGGTCGGCAACGCAAAATACCAGTCCTGCGCCGGCCCGGTGAGAACCCGCGGGATGATTTTTCCAAGCTGCTTCCAGGCCTTGGGGCCGTCCTCGGCGATCAAATTGCAACGTTGAATCCAGCGCAACAAGTTGTCCGGGTTTCCATCCCATTTTGGCACATCGGAGTCCTTGAGCCGCAGATCAAAGTAGCGTCCGGTATCGACATCGTCCGTGACTTCGTCCTGCCGCTTGCGGGAATGATTTCCAGATTGAGGGGCAACCCTAGGTACTCGGCTGCCACGACCGCCGCCTCCACCATCAGAGTCGGATGGATCATCATCGGGGCTACCCCCGGCAGCGCCGGCACCACCGGATCTGCGAGGCTGATTGGGTGGCTTTGATCCACGCTGCGGGTGCTTGCGATTCTTGTCACCGTCATCATCCTCCGAATCGCTAGAACCTGGATCTCCGCCCGGTTTGGATGGACGCCGATGACTCTGGTTAACATGGATACTCTCGGATGGCTTCGACGAATGACTCGGGACTCGATAGCCGAAAGCAGTCAGATGCGGAGGTGGGTCGCGAGACCTTTCTTCGGTACGACTCCTGCTTGTTGCGAGCTCTTTCTTTGCTGGCTGGCCGAACTTAATCGGACCAAGAGCCTCGTTCAGCTTGGATGAAGGGGTCGAAGGTGCGTCAAATGCTGCTCGTGATGCATGACGTTGCTGACGACTAGCCTCTTCGTCGGATCTATCGTTGTCCGATGCATCTTCCTCAAGCTCTCGCTCCTCCTCGGGTTCCTCTTCGATCTTGACAACTCGTCTCTTGGGTGTGACCTGTGGAGTGAACGTCGCCGGACGGAGCCGTGGCACCTTTTCAGAAGATGAACGGGACGAGCGACCGGAGTCTGAGGTAGGCTTGTGGGGTGCTACTGACGCACTACGACGATTGTCATAGAATACACGAGCCTCCTCGTCCGGCGGGCGAGCACCGTCGGAAGCGAAATCGAAAGATTCGTCAAGCGTAGCGAGGTAATGCTCCACTTCTGCACGATAGCACACTGCAAGGATCTCGAATTCATTGGGTGCGTAGAAAGCCAGCGGGTCCTCGCTTCGACCCCAGGTGGGCATTGCCGGCATTGGAGAGTTGAATACGTCAAACGCTGGTTTCGCGCGTTTACGCATCTCGTCCAATTGCTTCCAGAGCGACCAATAGCCCCTTTTCTGGATGCGATAAACCAGAGTACCGCCATCATGGAGCTGAGCAATGTCCACAGATGAAATGGCTTCCTCCAAATCGGCCAGCTCGTTGTGAAACACCGTGAGTGCCAATTTACGCGGCAGTACTTTGGGATCCCGCAGGAATTGTTTGGAAAAGGCGGTAGCCCCGAGGTCGAGGGCGATATTACGGCGCTCCATCAACCGAGGGCTTTCTTGCACAAGCGCGCGATACGATTGAAAGGTTGGTAAGGAAAGAGTTCCCTCCATAACCTTGAACGTCGGATCGAGTTGATGTGATAACTGGGACCCCTCATAGGTGTGTAGGTCGTCGATTTCTCCGAGGCTGTCGGCGGAGGGCGTAGACGGCCTATCTTCAGGTGGACCCTGAGGACCATGAGCAGGTGACCCCGAGGTGGGGTTGTCGTGGGACATTATGAAGGTGAAAGGATGGATAGTTCAGGAACTGTGTTAAACAAGTTCCCAGTTTGTCCACCAATGTTATGGATAGCGTAGTTGGGTTGACTGAAACCTGTCACACAGATCTTGAGTGCGAACGAGAGATTCGGATGAACGGAGGCTTAGGTCAAGTAGCGCGAAGCCTTACTTGAGCTAGAGGCCGATGCTGAGCCTAGATGAGTAAGTGCGAGACGTTTACTCAATCAGGACAAGAGCGGGTTCAATCCGAGTAGCGCGCGCGCGACGGAGGAAATGGGAAAAGAGGTAAGAGTGCATTCAACGATACAGGCAGCCTGTATAAATACTCTAATTGTATCTACAGGAGGCCGGTATGTGAAATAGGGTAGGGTTAATTAGTGGATGAAACAGGCACGAGAGAGATAGGATGAAAGTGTAGGAAGAGAAGTGTAATTAGTTGGAAATGGGGATGTAAGGATATGAAATAGAGGAAGGAAAAGGGGACGAACGCTCGTTGAGTCACGAAACACCAACATCCATCACAGATACTACTGCGCTGACTGGCTGTCTCGTGCAACTTTTCCAAGTGAGACCGAGGGCGCTGCGGGCCAAGCAGGCGCCCAGGATGCGCCAAGTTAATGACGGCGATAGCGAGTACGACCATCCCACCATCCAGGACGTCGAAATACACCTCAGTCTCGATGATCCGCCCATGCCAGCCGCCTGCCAGCTCGATAATGCGGTAGATAGAGCGGATGAACAGAACGAGGGTGGAGAATGCCAGCGCCGCAATCATGGTTTTCGTCTTGGGTTCCAACTGGCCGCGATCATGTGGGGCGCGGGCGCGCACCGGGATGTCTTTTCTGTAGTGCCAGAGAAAGTCCGACGCGAGAGCGACATAGACTAGGATGGCGACAGATTGGAAAATGATTCCCCCGAGCATGATGTTCGAGCCTAGCTGGGAATCCGCCTCCGTGTTGGCGCTGGACGCGATGCCGCCACCAGCCCCCTGAACGCAGAGGGCGGCGACATCACAAGAGGTAAAGATGATCGAATCTATGTGTGTAGTGAGGGTGAGAAGCTGGATCGAGTGTTTGGACGTACACTGAATGGGCGTCAGCCGCGCATAGCAAGGTCCAAGGCGTGTGACTATCCACGAGAGGAGGATAAAGTTGCCGCAATAAGCTAGGACTCATGTGAGACGAGATTCGTGAAAGAGGAAGACTAGTACGCACAGGAGTCGGTGCAAGAATGGTCGTGGTGATTTGCATCATGTAGGGGGTCTTGAGAGCTTGGTCAGGCGTGAGGGCACTCCACAACCTTCCACCCCATCCGACAAGCTCTCCGACACCGCACAAGCATGCAGTGAGGAAGAGCCACCACATACGGTAGTAGATTGCTTGGCCGACGTGAATAACTTGATCGAATGGTCAGTACAAAAACAGGAGCTCCGGGCAGCACTTACTAGTGCTAAGACCAAAGAGCGCCATAAAGATTATGCCCACATATTCGTGAGGCACGTAGCCGTAGTGGCGCGCCACGCCCTCCGGGCGAAAAACTGATCGAGCAATCAACATGAAGTTCCCGCGAAAATTATTCCCAACTCACTGGCAGTAGAATTCGAAGACATTCCAAATGTCGTAGAGATAAAAAGGCAAGAGGAGGAATGGTCCTGTATCGTCGCTGGCAACCTCTTTAATAGACAAACGAGGTTCCGCATAGCCTCAGCCAGAAGCGAGCCGCAGTAATCAATCTCTGGGAAAAGTAGCTCGTGGAAACCGCAGTGAGCACTCCAGTTCTGAGCCATGAGCCGGTTGCTGACGCAGTGCAGGCTAGTGTTCACCACGGGTTTGGCAACCCGGTCCGGGTCGCGGGTACGGGTTGCCCGGGTACGGGCTCGGGTCGCTCTCGAACAACCCGTAACCCGTGCGGGTCAGACTCAAGCCATCAATTTGCGTCGGAACTCGATGGAGAGGTGACTGTGCAGTGTTTTGAGGGCATAAGACCTTGCTTACCGCTTAAAAGAGCACTCCAGAGCGTCTTCCAGGCACCAGCGTCGCAGAATACGCCCCAAAACCCGTTAAATTACGGGTCGGGTCATGACCCGTACCCGGTGGCACGGGTCGGGTTTGTCGCGGGTACGGGTGCGGGTCGTCGTCTGACTACCCGCGGGTGACCCGTGGTGAACACTAGTGCAGGCAGGTCAGCAACCGGACGACCCGGAAAGCAGATAAAATGCATGCTGCTGGAAGCCGATGATTGCCAGGCCCCAACGCAATATTGATGACCTCCACTTCCGGAATGTGGCCGTATAGTAGACGCGTATCCAAAAAGACAACACTTCAGACGCTGCAACTCATACATATCGCGAACGAATCAACGAGGAGCACAACAGGTATAGACACATATAACCGTACACACTGAACTTGGCGACTTGATCTTACACTAGATCGGTCAAAAGAGACAATCAGAATCGGAAGTAGAATGAACCAAGGGAAATGCACGAACGCGACAACTCAGAAGGAAACCACTGTGGCCCAATGGCCGCCACTCTCAACTTCTCCAACTCCGGCCAAGGTAGTAATCCATACATCCTCGGGAGATCATCCCAGAACTCTCGTCGCGTGTCCTGATGCTTAACCCGGAGAAAGGCAAGACAGGAGGGACACAATCGCTGCGCGAACTCGTCCCAGTCGTCCTCGCCCCAAACGTCCAGGGGCATCGAGGGAAAAGCAGAGAACGTCTCGCGCACGCTGTTGACAGCAGATAATCTGCCCTCCAAACAACGGACAGGCCATTTACAGTCCAATATTTTGACGGGCTCTGAAAAGCATCCCAAGATGCTCGTCGTCAAAAACTGGGTTTGTCGAATGTGACCGTAAAGGAAAGATTCTTGATCTTGTGTACTGAGATGGGAAGTGGCGTCGTTGCCTGGATTGCCGCGGATAACCTCCATAAGCGTCATGGTGGACTTCTGAGTCAATCTATGAGAAAGGAGATAGAACGCAACAGGTAAGATCCACGGTGCATCGACTTCTCGGGCAAGTTGTATGCAAGAGAACATCGTTGGCGTGTCCAGAGTTAGCCAAGATATGATTTGAGACTGAGGTAGGTTGCACGGCCCAGTGAATTCGGATTCTCCATGTGCATATGGACAGCAGGATGTGTCCCATTGGGACAGTGTGGTGCGAAATCGAGATGAAAAGTGGATCAGGGCACGGAGGCGCAGGTGCTCCACTCCATATTTATGACCAAGGCGAAGGCAACCTCGAATAATTCCAAATTCCGTCTTTGCTGGAAAGGGCATGAAGTAGCTAACAGGAGTCTCAGCAATCGAGTTAGAGTGGTAGGAGGCACACGCACTCGGGCAGAAAGATGGCCTTCAGAAAAACGATGACCTCGTCTGGAGCATCAGGAAGGTGTACGACTGGGCACCCCTCAACGAGCTCCGCATCTGCAGGTTGCGGGAATGATAGCATGTCTTTGAAGACAGGCGAACAGGCCGCCAGAATGCTGCGATGGACACGAAACTGGCTGTTTCCAGCTTGGACGATGATGCTTCCGTCGTCAAACCAGAGCTCGGGGATGCGATGAGGTGGGTTGTCGACTTGCATGCTGTGGTGGGAGAGTGGAGACAAGTGGGATTTGATCTCCGCCGATCAGTCGCGTATATAGACGACAACAAATCAGCCGCGTCTGGTTTTTTTCATAATTTCATTTGGTACGAGTCTGACATATGTAGTGTGGAGGTTCCATCGTTTTTGCTA
Organism: Roridomyces roridus; assembly: GCA_029378245.1. NCBI lineage: Eukaryota > Fungi > Basidiomycota > Agaricomycetes > Agaricales > Mycenaceae > Roridomyces > Roridomyces roridus. Next base: position 31,640 of record JARKIF010000115.1, on the reverse strand, counting down.
CATCCGCTGGAAGCCACGACAAGTGCTTCATTCGAGCCTCGGCTCCCACTCCTCCCCATTCCCGTCGGTCAAACCGACTCAAACGCATACCTTTCTCCCTGCAGTCCTGCAGCTGCGCCCACCGGACCCAGCAACTCTTCCTTGTATCGTGACTAGATAGATCGTACTCAGCACGGAGTCATTCTATTCTAGATAGTAGATGGTGTACACTCACTCGTCCTGGCCATTTGCAAGATGCAGCCCGAATCTCGCGTAAGCGGGGAAACAGCTTGAGTTTACCGTATTGAAAAATCGATCCCACTGTGTCTCTTCGCGGCTGATGAATTCGAAGGGTTGAGAATCGCGGAAAGGGGAGGAGAGAACATAAAAGTTAAATAACGTACGGATCAATCAGCGAGATAGAAATGGCCGGGTCTATACGTTTCTGCGGCAAGCGTGAAAATCTAGCCAGAAATGAGGACAGAAATTGAACACACGATTCTCCCGGACGTCAGCACAAGTGAGTTTGACCACTTTACTCCCATGCGAACGGGAGCTCCAAAAACTTGCCCAAGACAGCCAAGAAGGACGCATGGTCTACGCACAAGTGCGTCAGGCGAGGTAACGCGATGCCGGTGGAATTCAAGACTTCCAGACCAGTGATCGCAGGGCAATGTAAATTGGAGGAAGATCGTCGGCGGCTGCAAGTCGGCTCGTAAAACCTGGCTGGAGAATCTCTGCAGCGTCGAGCCAGAGCGGTCCGCCACAAGTCCAAGCAATCATGGACCGGGGGTGGGCTTGCTAGGTAACGACTTCTCCAACTGCTCGGTCAGGACGCACAACATCGAGTTCATGAGAAAGCGAGCCTAAATAACTTGAACAGAGTCCCACATAAGCGATACTACAACGGAAAGCAATCAGGCATCCTTCTTGCTTCTCGGGAACCTATTTGGGTCCAAACGCAGCCTCTTGTCGGGTATCTGATACCCAAGCAGCGGGGAAATCCAGCCTCCCACCACGACGACCATCTTCTACGCTTCAGCTGCATGCAAAAGAAGAGTAAGAAGAAAGACTGACCAGCCACTCGAGCCACTTGATATGGATGGGAAACTCGGGATACCCATCTCCGTAGTAGAAGACTTGCATGATGGTGGGGAAAGATTGGAGTACGCCCGGGGCGAACATATTACGGAAGAAGATGATTTTCTGCTCCGTCTGCGGGCGGAGATGATATCAGCGCGCGAAAAAAGAAAAGGGCAGGTCTAGACTCTGTACATACCAACTCGTCAGGCACGGTAGTCTCTTCAAGGATGAGCTCCTCCCCGAGGAAGCCTTCGAGGCTGTGCACGACGCCAGCGGGGGTGAACACCTCGCCGTCTTCGGGGGTTATGATCCTGGATACATTGTCCTGCGTGACGCGCACTCTGCCCTTGATAACGACGTGTTTCTCTCCGTGAATCATATGCCAATGACGAGGTGCAAGAAAGGCTTCTTCGCCGGTTGCGTGCAAATGAGTTCGGAGGGGGTTTTGGAGGACGGACATGGTTAGACCTTTGCCAATAGACCACGAGTCGTCGCGGAGAGGATCGCCCATGATGGAGGGAAGTGAATGACGGTGATGACAAAGACGGCGCCCAGGACCGACTTAATCGTAGGGCCGAGCGCCGGGGGCCGCCGTTTTTGGGTCCTCGGAATCAGTCATCAATTGAATGGAGGACAATACGAGCGTGTTCGAGGAGGTTCCGCGGAGGCAAAGATGTAGAATGGAGGGAGGACATGACGCTCAAGGTTGGAGAATGCCAGAGCTGGCATCGGCGCGCCAACAAGTCGAGTGAGTCAGGGAGAAGCTGCAATTTCCGTGCAGTCTTCTGCGGGTATCCACGAGATGGTCAGCCGGACATCTGTCGTCGGTTGAGAGGCCTCGCTCGTGCAATGTGTTTGATGATATGGGGCAAGGCAAGTTTTGGGAGCTTAGGTAATCCAGCGTCTGCCGCAGGCCAGCGGGTGATCTTCCTTTCTTCCCGCCTTGATAGTCGTCGACGGCGAGCGACGAGGGACTCCACTACCCCCAGCGGCATGGCCAGCTCAAGTCGCCTCACCCATCCATTCTAGTCTCCCCAATACTTCTGTGAGTGCCTTTGTCCATGCCCTTGTCCCCGTCCTCATCCTGGATACCAGATTTTAGGCGAACTGTCAGTCTTGTCTTTTCTCCGGCCGCTCCTTGTCTGACTCGTTTTTGTCTAGAATAATGGTCACCACCGAAGCGCCTGACGGCGTTTTGCCCGTTTTTATGCCCTGCAACGACCAAGATCCTCCATTTTCTTTCACCTCTTCTCACGGATTTGTGTGTACCACCACCAACCCTGTATATCCCTCTCCACCCCCGACTGCCACTCAGCCAAAACGGAGCGTTCCTCTGCCTCACCAGTTTGGTGGAATTCTCGATTCACCGGTCGTTTATATCGGCGCATCTGGGGCATCCACTCTGCCTTCTCCGCCTCCGACCATTCCCATTTCTACACACGCTCTGCCTCCTGCAGACACCATAGACACCCATCTCCGCGAGCCTGTACCGTCCTCGTCCCTGCTTCAGCCCATTCTAGAGCACGATCACGAGTCTGAGCCACACCCAGGCCAGTCTCAGCTCCTCTCCCCCATATCACCAGAATGGACCACCAACCGCAAGCCCGGGGACGGGGACGACATGTTCACAGCCGCGGTCGACGCGCATTCGCCCTCTGATTGTGTGCTCATGTCGCAGCCCAGCGAGGGCGGCTACAGCTACGACGATGAAATCTTGGATACCGCGGCTCCCTTTGGGCGCCCTGCACTCCGACCGCTGGATATCCCCAGCTACCACGACCCGGACACGATGCTCCAAGGCGATGCCTCGGGGCGTGGTGTCCTCCTGGGATTTCCCGGGGTGACGCCATTACTGCAGATCGAACAGGACAAGGATGTGGCCACATCTCCGTTCGAGTACATGCCGCTTTCTCCCCTCTCCCCGTTTCCCTCCGATTACTCGTCTTCGGTGGGATCGGACAGTGATGACTTTGAATTCGGGTCACCATTGCGATCATTCACTTTCCTCCCTTCCCCCGAGCTCGATGACCTCGATATCGACATGGATTTGGGTCCCGCCGCGGCCATGTCTCCATCGCGACGCTGCGTCGCCTCGCTTCCTTCCTTGGAAGATGATGAGACCGTGCTGGACTTTACCTTTGACCAACCGGACTCGCAGGAGCCTGTCGATGTCTCCATGGCATCGCCACCTAGCTCACCATCCATGGATCTACCCACCACCGACCCCAGCAACAACACCCTTCTCCTCGACCTTCCTCCTCCTGGCCACGCGTCTTCGTCAAAAACGCCCTCTATACTGGATGCACACACGCCCGAGACGCTCGTGGCGCTGCTCCCCCCAGACTACCCTCCAGCTGAACTAGAAGCTCTACTAGGCGTTCGCCAACGTGCCCGTCTTACGCTCGCAGAGCTCCAGCAGCAGTCTACCTTTGGTGGCGGACGCGTGGAGAGCTGTGGGCTGGATGACGAGCTGCGGCGGAGCGTGCCGCGGGATTCAGGCGAGCCGAGGCGGAGGCGGAAGAGGGCCAAGGAGGTGGGCAAGGAGGTGGATGCGCTGGTCGGCTTGGTTTGTGGAATTCTTCCTGGAGGGCCGCCTTCGTCGGTATCTTCGTCTGCTGCCCTTGCTGAAGATGAGAGCCCGAGCGAGACGGAGCGTGCCAAGGCCCGTGCGAAGGGGGATAAGGCTGGGTTTGCGGGGCTCGTGAGTGTGCCGCAGCTCGTGGCGAGGATGATTTGGAGGAGGAGGGAGAGATGTGTGAGGGGGATTGCGGAGGCGAGGGGGAGGGAGCAAAAGATGGCCTCGCCATTGAGGTGGTCGTTTGGCGTGGAGGGCGATGAAGATGAGCCGCCACCCGAGTCTGCCATGGACGTCGATGGCGAGTGGGCTTGAGCCTACAAGTCGTACCTTGCCGGCTGGTCCTGTTCTTCTTCGTCTCTTTCTCCTGCGCTGCCTCGTCCTCCTCCTCACCTGCATCTACTAATCTATTGGCTACCTACTTGCGCGTGCTACTAACTGCTGTTGCTCTCACTGTCCCCAGCCACAATAACGTTTTACGACTACATTTCCGTTTTCTGTCTACGTCTGTCTCAATCCATTGCATGCACACAACCGTACATACATACTCCTCTACCTTGCTTGCTTGCTCCGTTTTTTTCGTGGCTTACCCTCTCATGTCGCGCGACCCCTCAATCTCATCTTCCTCCACATTTTTTTTTTTGGTTTTTGCATGACCCGGTCCAGGTTACCTCCTCCTCCTTGTACAAAATATTAGTTGCGAGTCTTTTTGGCGTTGCTACTATCGGTTTACGGTGTTTTTTCTCTGCTGCAGCCTACGCACATAGTAAATACTTACTCCGTTTCTTTTTCTGCTTACCTCTACGTCTACGATCCCGAGCCTTGTATTTTTTATTGAATGAATGAATGAAATCGAATGTCTTTGCTAAAAGGGAATGCCACTTTCCTCTTTTGGATCACACTCGACCGCGACGTGCGTACCACCATGTGCAATTCTTTCTTGGTTTCGTCCTTGCATCCTTGTTCCTGCTCAGTTTCGATGGGGTTGACTACAATCCCACCAGATCTTTTGCCAGTGGACGATGTCCGCCTTTCACTCCGAATCTTGGCCTCACCGACGCTGTTTCCCAGCCCTCGTCGCTCGAATGGGAATCGGAAGTTCTCCCTCCCAGATGAACTCATCTCCGAGATTCTCTCACCCGCACTACGGTTGCCGATAAGTTCACGCTTTGATTTCTTCGCACGACATCTGGAAGTGACTTTTCACTTCGTACCCACACCACTGTACCCCTCTGTTGCGCCTTCGTAAGGCCTTCTAAACACTCCTGGCACCTCCTACGGCCTGCGCAACGCTGAATCCGACGTGATCGACGCGCCTCGACTACTTCAAGCCCTTTCCGACATATGGAAGGCTACAGTGGGCTTCAAACCCGCTCCAGGGCTTGGCCACGCTGGGTGGTGTGGGCCCTAGTATTAGGAGCACAGGTGCGTGGTCTGCTTCGCGCTTCTGGTTTACGCCACTCAACCTGCATTTCTCTGAAATCACAATAATGTCTGCGGCACTGTCTGCGCTACCAGCCAGCTTCAAACCCGCTCCATGGCTTGGCGACGTTCGGTGGCTACGCTTGACGGTGCGGTTGTTGTTCTATCAAGCCCAAGTGCGTAGTCTGAGTCGTGCTAAGTACTCTGTTGACACCACTGAGCCTGCCTTTTCTCTAGGAGCCCATTCATCTCAATACAATACTTCTGTGCCTACAACATCTACTGCGCAAGGTGCGTGCCCTGGGCTGCCCCCGTGTTTCTCGTCGTCCTCGCGCCGATACGGTCTCGAGCCACGCTTTACTCAGCGGACTATGTGGAGGCGTTTCGGTGCCAGTCTTGTTACTGTGTCTCCGCCTGCTCTCCTCTGAATAGAGTGTGTCCCGGCATGTGGCTGTAGTCGTCGCGCAGCACACTATGTAGTGTAGGCTTCCTGTACCGATGTAATGAATATCTTCCGGCCTCCACACGAAGGAACAGCCGGTGGGGAGCATATGGGAGCACCGAGCAAGCACCGAGAATGAATAAGAGCGCAGACATGAACACAGGGCGCTCCGAGCCCTCCTTGGTGCTCCCCTTGCTGATATTGCTTGCCTCGTCCGCAAATCACGTCGGGATCAGTGCGTACAGGCCATAGGAGGTGTTCAGGAAGGGCATGAAGGCATAGAAGGGTATATTGGAGCGAAATAAGGTGCAGAGAACAAGTAAAAAGTGGCCAGAAAAGTTCTGCAATACGAATCAAAGCGTGAACTTATCGGCAACCGTACCCGCACTCAAAAAATTCCACGACATCGACGTCGTAAACTTTCCTTTCATCAAGGGAAAGAAGGAAGACCTTCCCTATCCAACTTGAAGAACAAGGACCTCGGTCGGTTCATCAACTTGTCAGCGCGTCGAGGATGGGTATGGGTCCGCGATGGGCGCCATTCTGAAGTCCGCTCCCCTAATCACCCTCGATGTCGAGTCGACACCACGGACAGCACCGCAGGGCTCTGTGCCTGGCTTCTAGTGATGTTCAGGGCTCGGCCTGAGCCCGGAAGCCGGGCCTTGCCGAGCCCGGGTATCGGCAAGCCGGGCCCAGCCCACTGCTGGGCCTTGCCGGGCTCAGGGCTCAGGCTTGAGAAATGTCAGGCTCGGCTGAGCCCACCAAGCCCAGGCTTGACATGTGATACCTTTTGACTTACGGCCCTCCTCCACGCGTCACCCGTTCTTCGGGGCATCAATGAAACACGGTAGTTCTCAAAATCGTGAGACGGCTGTGCCGTAGGACTATGCATTCTGCGTAACGGCGGGTTATGTGATCGGGGAGGGGACTCTCCGGTGACCCTGGTCTAGCGCAAACAGCCCACCAGGTTTCCGTCGATTACGCCGCCCGCAAGGGCCGGGGGTGTATAGCTTGTAGTAGTGGTTAGTTCGTACCGATGGAGAGGGATGGGCATCCGTAGCATACGTGTAGACGTCACATGTGTGTAGTTACGGGCCCCTGCTGTTCCGGTGCGGGACCGCGCAGGTTAATCCTTCCACAGGGGGCATCAGTCATGGCACATTTTTTGTGTGCCAAGGTGGCACTTGGCGCGCACTCGGCCGGAAGTTGATATCCCGGAGGGAACCCACGTGCCCACCGCCTTTGTTCTTGTGCGCAAGTTCGATTCCGTGTCTAGGCACACATTTTCTGGCCTGACGCATTTGACCATTACAGCCTTCGATAACTCGGTAGAGGATTCATTAGAAATGGGGAGGGCAGTGCCTGGGGTATTGAGCGAATTCAAGCTGCGGTTTGGGGTCTGTTTGGCGGTGTCATTGGGGGTGCCTGCACCAGGATCATCGTATTTGAGAAGAAAAATCAAGGCGGCAGCACGTTGAGCATCCACAGTAATTTTGCACATACTTGGGGCCCCGTAAATGGATGCTTGAGGATTTTCACTATATTCAAAGACAATACCCTCCCAAGAATTACGTACTTCCTCGGTGATTGTGAATCACGGGTAACAGATCAGACTCACACAAAATGTCCAACAACGGACCAACTGCCACCCAACTTCCGGCCAAGTGCCACCTTGGCACACAAGACAAAGTGCCATGAGGCTTGCCCCCTGTGGGAATTCCTTCCTTCCTTGGCCGCATCAACGGTGATCGATATCGGTGATCAGTCACCCCTTCGGCTTCCACGTCATGCCACTCTCGACATCGACCACGCACACGCACATTCATGGTGTTTCGTTGAGGCGCTTCCCGGCGGAGTCTGGCTCGTTACTGGCTCATGCAACTGGAACTGCATGGGTTGATACCCCGACACCAAAATCCACGAGTGCAGGCCACGCGTTGCAATGCTTGACATGTTTTCTAGTAAGCTCTTGTTCCCCGAGCCGGTGATCTTCAAACGGGGTGAGGAGTATGCGTCTTGATCCCGCCTGACTAATATGCCCGGGCTCAAGCCCAGGGCTTCGGCTTGGGCTCGGCCTGGGAGGGCTTGGGCTTGGGCTCGGGAAATATGGAGCCCGAGCCGCTCCAAGCCGGGCCCATGCCCGGGTATCCAGGCCAAGCCGGGCCCTGAACATCACTACCAGTGGCTTCCTTTCGTTAATTCCCTCGCCGCTGATTCTCCGGCATCGTTTGGAACCTCAGGATTCAGAGTCAAATGACTACGAATCTTTTAGACGCCAAGTTGCAGAGGGCGCTGCACGGGTGGAACCGCAGAATGGTCTGTACTTTCTTTAGCTGACTCTATAATATGACCCTGAACCGTATGATAAACAGTTCGCGCTGCACCTGCCGTACAACATCCGCGCGCCCGAGGCACTAGTCGGGGCTCTGGGAAAGCTTCGAGTGGTGCATATGATTCGTCGTTCCGTTCTTCTGGACTGCACCAACATTTTTCCGATTTTCGGGACTTGTCCTTGCGGGTCGCTTGTGAAGGCAGGAAGAATTTTGAATACATTTCAGAGGAGGTCTAGTAGGTGAGAGTTCTCTCACAATATAGGACTTGAATTTGTGAGACTCGTACATTTTGTCTCTGTCTACGTGCTGACGGTGATTCTCTAGATTCTAGAAGGTTGAGGCTAGATAAAAAAAGTCCACGAGTGGGAGGCGCTCGGCGAGGGCGGGCGTCTCGTTGATTAATTGAGCGCTAGTTGAGCATTCGATTCCTGCCGTGTCACTCTCAGCCAATGGGAATCTCGGTCTGCGTGGAGGTTGCGCGGTCCCATTAGGACATGCCAAGGCTCAAGGGAAGAAACAGCTAAATATGGAATCTTGTGGTACAGCTTTGACGCCGCGCGCCGCCACACGGCCACACAAAAGCCACACCCCATTCGCCGTCTGTCCACAGTGGCCTTCGTCCGCCATGTCTGGCAACTCACTCCCGGACGAGATCATCTCTGAGATTCTCTGCCCCGCGTTGCGAGTCCCAGACGACAAGTTCTCGGATACCTCCGATATCTCTCCCTTCACGGAATACATCGAGTCTCCATCGGCCTACCTTCTCGTCTGCAAAGCCTGGCTCCGTGTCTCCACGCCACTCCTTTACAACGTGGTCGTCTTACGCTCCAAGGCTCAGGCCAAAGCTCTCGGCCGGACGCTTTCCGAGAACAGGGATCTCGGGCAATTCATCAAGCGCCTGCGTGTCGAGGGCGGGTATGGTCCTCCGATGCGCGTAATCTTGCAGGCCTCCACAAATATTTCGGAGCTCTGTATCTCGCTGGACATCGTGTTCGCGGATAACACCACTGGGCTCTGCCACGGCCTACCTCTGATCAATCCGACGCGGCTCATCCTTCGGGATCGGCCAGGTCGACCGTCCGGTAACAGATCGGTCTGTAACCTGATGAACGCCTTGGTAAATGCTATACCCCAGTGGACTCGGCTGGTATGTCGTCTTTTTATACTTTCTCAGAGGGAACAATTGATCAATGCTCATAAGTCTACTCTTCACTTGCCTTGCCTTCTACGACGAACACACTTGCTCGAGGCTCTCGTGCGAGCCAAAGGGCTACGTACAATCGTCGTGCCCGATGCCACCAGTGCTCTTCAACTGTACAATACCACGGAAATCAAGACTAGTCGGAGCTTGCGCTCAATTCAGATCGAGGCAGAGCCAAACCACTGGCAATTGGAAGTCATCTCTTCCAAGCCAGATTTACAGAGGCTCGTGAGGTGGATGAAAGAACCGTAATATTATTTGCCTTCCGATTCGTTCCTTGTCGCTGATTCTCGTAGAACAGCAGTTCAATCGTTGAATGGATTTCCACATATTATGCCTTCTTCAAATCCTCATTTCATACCGATGGAACGGGAGACGGAGCAAGTTCAAGCTATCGTATGGAGCCGTATCTTATATTTTGCACTTGACGTTCCCCTCATGTCGGAGGACTTTTCGCGGCAAACGAAGCTTCCGGGAAGACTCCCTCTCTTGTTGATCTGCAGATCCCTCTATGTGAGCCTCCAGCTCAAAATTCAACTTGTACCGAATTATTTTTACAGACGCTCGCGCTGCCATGGTATTACATGCACGCGAAACTGACGCGACTGGACAACATCGTGAAATTCGTCAACGTTCTGCAAACCAATCCCTCGCTTGGCCCGCAGATTCTCAGCATCCAGGGGCAGGTTTCTCGGTACATGTACTGGTTATTTCAAACTCCACTCGAATCAGACTGGGGACCCATGCTTCTTTCCTATACCCCCAATCTCGTCCAATTCAAGACCACACTCGAATGGGGGTCGGATCGGTTTCGCGAATCCAATGCGGGAATCTCCCGGGAGGCCTTTGCGATGCTGGCTGAATGTTCGGGATCTACGCTGCAGAAATTGTCTGTTCAAATTGTCCACGACCCGTGGAACTCCGAACCCACGTCGCCAGTCCTACTCGCTTACTTTACCAACCTCCGGTCGTTGGACTTGACAAGTCTCCATGAACTTGTTTTTGACCTCAACCCGGAAATTGTGCCGTTCGAGGGACTGCCTCGCCTGGTGGACCTGCGTGTATGCTCTCGGAATGCGTCCCTGATTTTGATTTTATCTCGGATGAGGTGGGTGTGCGCTCAAGAAATTTCCACTCTGACGACAACTTCTAATTCAGATTGCCTTCACTTCGGACTGTTGTTTTTGACAATGTTTCCGACGAGGCCGCCCAATGCATAATCTCGCACGGGACTAAAATACTCGAGCTCAAGTATCCGGTTTCCGATATATGGAGCAAGAGCATCTTTGTCGTCTGTCCAAGGCTTCAAGTCCTGACTTTGTGTAATTTCTTTGACACGGCGAAAACTGCTTGGTCAACGGTAGCGGATTTCTCCTCGGAACGCGTCCTTAGCGAGTCCCTCGAGAGACTCGTTTTTAGCGGAGAATTCGAGAACAATTGGTGCGTTCTAGCCATCTCAGGATTTTCCGCGACCAACAGTGCTCCCAGTGAATGGGATCCCGTCTTTACTGCAATCAAGGCAGCGTGCTTCCCCAAATTGCGTCAGATTGAAGTCGAGTCCTGCGTATGGCCAACAAAAGAGTGAGCTTCACTCCTCTGTCGTTGGTAGATGATTGGCCCTCAATATTGTCCAGGCGTGATATAGCAAAAGACTGTTGCGTGCGGTGGGCGGAGATTCTGAAGAAGGAAGACATCAGTTTAACGGACAAGAATGGGAAGAAATGGCGGTCGAGGCTGCAGTTCAAGTAACAGACTTTCATTGAATTGGCCTATTCCTAACGTTGGTGGAAGAATTAAACCACTTGGTTGATCAAACTCTTGTCAAACTTAGAGGTGTTGGTGCAAATAACGGACAAGCAACGCAACGGACTGCCGGCATGATTCGGATCACGCTCTTCGAGGCTTCCTCTTCCTCTTTCTCAATGCCTTTGATCAGGCCTCAGCGCTCATGGGTCGAACATTCCGCGACATTCCACTGTGCTTCAACTTGCTCCGTGCTCCACGTGTCGCTGGACTTTGGCTGGACTTCCCGAGTTTGTGCCCGAGCTGTGGACAATTGGGGAGGATCCGCGTATGTCTCGCTCTCGCTACTCTCCCGAATCCACGCCCAATGACTGGCAAACCGTTCTGAGCAAGACAAGAACAAGACCAAATAATCATCGGATGCAGGATTTCTCGGGTTATGGGATTTTTGTCATGGCTTCAGCTTTCTACCTGCTCGGCGTACCCTTTTACCTAGGTGGACCGATGCCGTCGTCTTCCTCATGTTGCCGCAACGGGGATCTGTCGGCCCAGGTCACGTTCCCGAGATATATCAGACCCTTTCCCACTGCAAATATAGAACCGGCGTCTTGTAGCCAATGAAACGACCCCGGCATCCGGCGCGCAGCCTCAATTTTGGCCCGCTGCTCGGGTCGCCCATCCCTAATGACCGAAGCCGACAAGTTCAGGCAGCGTCACTACCGTTCCTCGTCGGACGTCTGGTGGTATAAAAGAGCTCACGAACCGCAGTCAAGGGCACTCAACAACCAGAACAAAACGACTTAGCCTACTCCCACAACCAAGTAACCAACCACAATGTCCAGCATACTTCCTCCTCTCGACTGCACTCTCAGCCTCGACGAGATAATTGACTTTCACATCTCCTGCAACAACCGCGGTGCTGCATTCTCGTTCGCAGATGCCCAGGGCAGCATCACCGACATCAGCCACTTTGAATTCGCCAGAGCAGCCCACCGTGTCGCTCACATCCTCCGGCCTCAACGCCTGGGTCCGGAAGGACAGGTGCTCGCCATAATTGCACTGACGGATTCCTTAATCTATCAGACGCTCGTCGCTGGCTGCATCAAGGCTGGTATCGTGGTAAGTTTTATTCTGGCATTCATCGCGTATGTACCTGTCTGAAACCTATTCTCAAGCCCTTCCCCATCTCAAACCGAAACTCTTCTGCCGCTGTTGTGCATCTCCTGGACACCACCAAATCACATCGTCTGTTGGTCACCAAGGCCTCGCTGGGGCCTCTGACGGACGCCATTTCTGCGGACCTCGCAACTCTGAGCGTACCCTACGATCTTTCAGTGGAAGAGATCCCCCTCTTGGGGCAAATCTACCCATATCTTGGACACGAGAAACTCTCGCACGAGTTCGTCCCGTACCCCAGTCCCACCACACGCACGCCTTTGGACACAGTTGCGATGTATCTTCATTCGAGCGGTAGGTGAAACAATCCTCTCCTTCGTCGCGTTCTAAATAAAACTCGCAGGGAGCACCGGTTTCCCGAAATCGATCCCGGAGACGCATCGGACGCTCCTCCACTACGCCGCGATGGGTAAGCTGCACACTTTGTACCTAATTCAACTCATTGAATGCGAATCAGACGCGATTTTCGAATCTCGCGAGCTCGCACCCCGCCAAGCTGTCGGCGCCCTCCCCTCCTTCCACGCCCTTGCCATGGTCGAACAATTCATATTCCCCGTCCTCGCTGGCGGCACCGCATGCATCTATCCACCAACCTCCCTCTCCACACCGATGGAGTACCGCATCCCAATCGTTCCCACCGCCGAGAACGCCATCGATAACGCACGTCGAGCGAATGCCAATGGCATCGTCGCGGTGCCTGCGATGATTTTGGAGTGGGCGGCGGCGGAGGAGCATGTGGAGTACTTGAAGACGTTGAAATTGTTGACGTATTCGGGTGGACCGCTGTCGGAGAGGGTTGGGGATAAGCTCGTGAGGGAGGGTGTCAATCTTGTGCCGATGTATGGGGCCACAGAATGTGAGCATCTTTTATTCCTTGACGGCAGACACTGATTTTTTGGCAGTTGGAGCCCCGAGTATCGTCAAGCGCCACCAGGAGGAGATAGATGCAGGGGAGTGGGCTTGGTTGCGATTCAGTGACCGGGTGCATGTTCGGTGGATGCCGCAGGGTGACGGGACGTTTGAATGCCAGTTCTTGGTCAGCTTCAAATTTATTTCACTTGAAAACAATCTGAATCCTTTTACAGACAACACCAGAGACACACCAAGTCGCTATCGAGAATCTGCCAGATACCAAGGGCTATTCGACCAAAGATTTGTTCGAGCGCCATCCGACCAAACCTGACTTGTTCAAAATGTACGCGTCTCCTTATTCCTCTCTTCCAAACTGACAATCAGCAACAAGTGTCGGGCGTCTCGACGACGTACTCATCATGGCCAACGGCGAGAAGACCGTCCCTGGACCTATGGAGGACGTGATGATGTCCTCTCCGTACATCCGCGGCGCCATAATGTTTGGGCGCGAGCGTAACCAGATTGGTGTGCTCATCGAGCCGAACCCGCAGCAGAAAGTGGATCCGTCCGACGAGAAGCAGTTGGCTGAATTCCGGAATCTGATTTGGTGAGCAGTCCGGAGGGAATCTGTATCCGATGCTAACAAAAAATCAGGCCCGTAATTCAGGAAGCCAACGAGAACGCGCCTTCCTTTGCACGGATTTACAAGGAGATGATCTTGCTCACTCAACCCAGCAAGCCTATGGTGCGTGCACCGAAAGGAACGGTGATCAAGAAGGCGACTTTGGCCTTGTATAATGCTGAGATTGATGCTCTGTGGGTATTCCAGCCTTTGTCTCCGATTCATAGCTGACCTCTTCCCAGATACAACACGATCGAAGCGAGCAACAGCGCCGGGAGCGATGTCGAGCCACCATCCTCGTGGACGCAGAAAGACCTCGAGCCTTGGTTGATGAAGCACGCCAGCCAACTTGCCGAACATCCCATCCGCGTCGGTGACGATCTCTTTGACCAGGGCTTCGACAGTTTGAACGCGACCTTCCTGCGGCACCGCATCGTAGGTGCGCTGAAAACCTCGGATCACAAGGGGGTGGCGACCAAGATCTCGCAGAACATTGCCTACTCGCACCCGTCTATTCAAGACCTGGCCAGCGCGATTGTAAGGCTGGTTCGGGGCGGGGATGCGGCTTCTTCCGAGTCTGACTCCATTGACGATCACAAAGCAGCTGTGGAGGCCATGATTTCCAAGTACAGCGAGGGATTCGACGTGGCCCCCAGTGCGACGACACCTCGATCTTCGGATGCAGCAGTGGTTCTCTTGACTGGCACGACCGGAGCGTTGGGGTCACATGTTCTTGCAATGTTGCTGGACTCTGCTGCGGTTCAGCGCGTCTACGCTTTCAATAGGCGAGGGCGGACACCCATTTTCGAGCGGCAGCACGATGCCTTTGTCGATCGGGGTCTGGATACCAGTCTACTCTCCTCTGGGAAGCTCGTCTATCTTGAGGGCGATACGGCCAAGTCTGATCTTTCACTACCCGCCGACCTTTGGACTGAGGTAAGGGCCCGTCTATTCTCTAAATCCGTCACTCACTCTTCCATAGCTTCGCGAGACGGTCACCGTCATCATCCACAATGCCTGGATGCTCGATTTCAACAAGAAACTTTCGTCGTTCGAGTCGCATATCAAGGGAACACGCAACCTGATCGATTTGGCACGCTCCTCTCCACATGCGATCCGTTTTCTCTTCACGTCCTCCATTGCCTCGGCGCAAGGCTGGGATCAATCTCTTGGTCTATTCCCCGAAGAGTTGCAGCTTGACGCGAGTGTTGCAGTCGGCAACGGGTACGGCGAGGGTAAATACGCGTCTGAGCGGGTAGGTTCTCTTTCCTCTCATTCAATCTCACTTTTTGACATGACCTGTAGATTCTCGCCGCATCTGGGCTGGAAGCAACCTCGTTCAGAATCGGTCAAGTCAGTGGTGCCACGAGTAGCGGAGCCTGGTCGACAACGGACTGGGTCCCAGCGATTGTGAAATCCAGCCTCGCCCTCGGCGCGTTCCCTTCTGATCCTGCCAGTCTCGTCGCATGGCTCCCGGCCGAGGCCGTTTCCGGCGCCATCGTCGACGCAGCACTCACCACGACAACTCCGCCGTTTGCGATCAACTTGGTGCACCCTCGTCCAATTCCCTGGGACCTCGTTATGTCGAGCATGGCAGATTCCGTGAAGGTGCCGCTCAAACCTTTTGCCGAGTGGGTGCAAGACATCCGAGACCGGTTGCCGAATGCAACTGCGGAAGATCTGGAAAATATCGTGAGTCGACTCGCATTTCCACAAAATCTCATCGCTGACGCGCGCGATTCCTCAAGCCTGGACTCAAGCTACTTGATTTTCTCGCAGCTGCGGAGGCCGGTCGAGCCAACACTGAATTTTCGACGACAAAAGCGCAAGAGTTGAGTAACTCGATGAAGTTGCTTGAGCCACTGAACGTGAATGACGCTCGTCGTTGGATGGGCTACTGGCAAGGGAAGAACTTTATACAATGAACCATAGATCATAAAAAGGCGCTCTAATACATGTATTATAATACGACTATATGATGTTAATTTCTTTGTTAATGGGAGGGCGAGGCAGCAAATGTCCATTTTTGTTGGATGCGGCAGAATCACAACCACCAGTTGCTGAAAGACACACCTCCATGATTCAGAATGTCGATCACTTTCCATCGACTGAGAATTGTGGGCAGATCATACTTCAAGCTACTTTCAGCTTGCATCGTCGAAATTTGAAAACAACGATACAGTCGAGCCTGTCATAAGCCATACCTGACAAAACCCATAACCTGTGATACCCATAGATTTCGGCTGTCCACCATGTTGGTGCCCGCTAAAAAGGCATCCAAAACCCATAACTCTGTAGTACCCCATAATCCATACCTTTCTCAGACCCCAAAACCCATACTTTGATGCAAATTTGATGTGATTTTGGCTTGAATTGGACAGGAATCCGATGTTTTGCCACGGAATGGGTAAAATCACGCTCAAAATAGGACCGATACGGACTCCAACCCAGCCAAAATGACGATCAACCTACTCATCATGGTGATGTGATCGGCATCACACTGCGCATATTGGTGAAAATCCATGCATGGGCTGGTACATTTGAGTCTCCAGGGCAGTTAGGGTGCCAAAGAGCCATCTTAGCCTGTGTCAGAGGAGAATTTGAAAGACCAGTGAGCGGCGGATGAGTTTTCCGAGGCGCCCGGAGTTTACCAAAGAATTCCCACGCCTATGGAAACCCATAGCCTCTGAAAACCCATACATTTGGGCCTCCACCGAGGGGTATGGGTTATGACAGGTTCGACTGTATGATGAAAATCGAGAAATTGAACCAGGAAATCGAACATTGCACGTGATACGAGTATTTATGAACGCCGATCAATGATGTCTGTCTCGTGTTTGATTCGTCCCCAATTCGTCCCGGGATGATTCCGTCTCCTTCAACTTCCATCTCGCTGCCATCGGCACTACGGCGCGTCAGTCACGACAATTCGGCCTCTCATGACCACTCTTCTGTCATTGTAGAGCACTCAGCAGCGAAGGTCCGTGAGTGCTTTCTTGAAAGAAGCTCGTTTTCGGCGGCGTTGTACCACTGGGGGAAGACCGGGGACGCCGAGCTGGGCCACACCGCGTCGCAGAGTGCGGGGTCGTGAGAGCGGCAAGAAAGGGTTGGTCCGAGACTCCGAGCTAATTTCCGGTATATATGCGGTGTTTTAACTTTGCAAAAAAAAAAAAACACTCTACTATGCATTCTCAAACCCACAGCCCGACATTCACCCCTGTACCGGTCGACGGAACCTTGACGTTCCCTCAGCTCATCGAGCTGCAGCTTGAGCAGAGCCCCAATCACCCAGCATTCATCTACGACGACCCACACGGGGACATCGTCTCAATCACATTCTCGCAGTACATTCGTACCGTGCAGGCCGCAGCCAGACGGTTCTTGCGTGACAATGCGCCGCAAGGAGCGGGTGGAAAGCCTACTCTTGTGGGATTGTTCGCCAATACAGGTGCAGCGATTTTCTGTCGCACCGGATATATAACCTCGTTGATCCTTTGGCCTCGTATTAGACAGCCTTTCATTCTGTGAGCTTTCCATGTAACCGTGCAGCGAGTACTCATCCTGCATTTCAGTTTCGATGTGCGCCGGCGTCATGCGGGCTGGGATGTTGCCGTTCAACATTTCACCTCACAACTCGGCCTCAAGCCTCGCGCACCTCCTCAAGGGAGACTGGTGCCGCCTCCATATACGTCACCGGCGATCTGCGTCCGCTCGTCTCAGAGGCTCTTGCGATCCACGGAGCCTCGCTGCGCGTTTTTGACTTTTTGACGTTTGAAAGTATGCAAGGCGACGCAGCGGCTGAACCGCTTCCACCGCCCCCGGCTGTAGTGGATGTTACTGCTGTCGTTCTCCACTCATCTGGTAACATTCGCTCTGTTCCCCTGATGTCGCTCTGAGACTTCGATGCAGGTTCCACGTCTACGCTTTCGACACCCGTCTGTCAGTTTACAAGAGAGTCCTCGGATATTTCTAACAAAACCTTAGATATAACCCACAGACTGCTGCTGCATCATGCGATCAGCCAATTCTACGGCAACGAGGATCGCTCTGGTCAGATCTTGGGCTCTCATACTGTGCCGATCTCGTAAGTGCGCGGGCCCGGGTCCCGGGTCAACTCGAACTTGACCTCGCTGAGCAGCCATGCAACGGGTGTCTTTCTGCAAAGCCTGCCATTCACTACGGGCATCACGATCGCCGTACCCCGGCGGACAGTCCCGCATACCCAGTAAGTCTTACCATTCAGCTTGTCAAAGATGGCTAAAAAAGCTTCAGTCCCACTGCGGAAGACGCAACGTGAGTGCTGTCACTGAAATATATCCAACAAATTTTCAAAGTGCATCCCGAAGCAAAGCGATGCTCGTCAGAAGGCCAGACCTCGTGCTCGCCACCCCAGCCTACATCGAGGTGTGAAGTTGGCAGTTTCCGCGTGTCACATCTCTCACCGAAACTAGCGTTGGAGCGAAGATCCCATTGCGGTTCGAATCTTGCAATCCCTCAAAGGCCTCCAATATATAGGGGCCTCGTTGAACAAACGCGTTGGCGACGCTCTCGTCGCGCAGGGCGTTGTCCTTTGTGGTGGATATGGTTCGTGAGTACACGGACACCAGTTTCGGAGGTGATCATGACCTGTGGTAGAATGGAGACCGGTATCATCTCGCCGTTCTTTGAGTCCCATGGCAAGGACTGGGACTACATCTCCATCAGAGAAGGTATTGATATCGTCGCGCTGCCCGAGGAAGATGAACCGGGGCTGTACACCCACGCATACCTCGTCGGGCCGCACTTTGTTACGACTGTCACGAATGTGGAAATCGACGGGCGTCGGGGGTATGTGATTAGCGATCTCCTAGAGCAGCATCCTGAGAATCCGCTGTTGCATCGGGTTCGTGGCAGGAAGGACGATTTGATAGCCTTTTCCTCGGGGTTCAAGGTCGGTTTTTGATTCTGTACGTGGAGCTGCTCATTGTCTACCGCCCACAGATGAATCCTGTCCCCGTCGGTCCGTCCCGGATCCACTTCATTTGTTCTAGCTGATTTCCACTGTAGAGGCTCAAATCAACAGGAATCCTTTTGTTGAAAGTAGTGTGGTATTTGGCTATCTGAAGTCAAACCCGGGCGTCATTGTTCAACTCAGACCCGAGTTCCGAGCTGACGAAGAGAAAAAGGGTGAAATGATGGAGTCTATATGGTGAGGATTCTCTTCTTACCCCTACTTGAATGTCTAGTACACTTTTCCAACAGGGCATCGGTTCAGAGTACGAACAACGACTCTTCGACCCATTTCTGCATCCCCAGGAAGGTGAGCCAACTCGACTCCGTCGTCGACTACTTGAGGAAGTACTTGGAACAGTGCATCATATTCGCGGACCCAGCAAAGCCATTTCAAGTTACAAGCAAGGGCCAACCGAGACGCCGAGTCGTTGTGGAACAGTATCGGGAGGAAATCGATTCGGTGTACAACTAAGTAATGTAGGAGAGACTTGAGGAAACGTCACATGTATGATTTATGCTTGTATTGTCATCTCTACATATGTTCCAAGGCTCCAAGCTCTCGCAACTTGTTGGGAAATCTCAGGGTGAGCCGGCCGTGACCATCAGTTTGCATCGGACACATATCACAACTTTGATTCACCCTTAACTCCGGCTTCCATGTTCACTCTCTTCTGTTCCCCAACCTCTGCCTCCGAATTCATTCGCGCGTGGCACCTCGCGAGCAAAACGGCTTTCAACTCCTCCAGACTTGGAACTGGGTGGTTTCAAGTTTCGGGTTCTGTTCTTCATTGATGATTGCGGAGCATACCAGCTTCATGGTCCATGGGAGAAACCTTTTCGGAAGACCGCAGTCGGTGTTATCCGCGGGAATCCGAGGGTTTCAGAGGTGTGCCGACCCGCGCCTTCAATCGAACACCGAAAGGGAGGGCCGAGCCGAGCCTACTTCCGGCATGGTTTATGTATAAAGACGGCGTTTTAACGCCTTCGAAATCCACACTCTCTACTATGCATCCCCAAGGCATCGACAGCCCTACCTTCACCCCCGGACCCGTCGACGGGACCTTGACGATCCCTCAGCTCATCGAACTGCAGCTTGAGCAGAGCCCCGATCACCCAGCATTCATCTACGACGACCCAAACGGCGACATCGTCTCAGTCACATTCACCCAGTACATTCGTACCGTGCACGCCGCAGCCAGACGATTTTTGCGTGACAATGCGCCGAAAGGAATCGATGGGAAGCCTACCGTCGTAGGATTGCTCGTCAATACAGGTGAGACCATTCTGTGTCCTACCAGATGACCTCGCTCACTCTTTGGCCTCGTATTAGACAGCCTTTCATTCTGTGAGCTTTCCATGTAACCCTGCAGCATGCAGGTACTCATCGTGTGTTTCAGTTTCGATGTGCGCCGGTCTCATGAGGGCTGGGATGCTGCCGTTCAACATTTCACCTCAAAATTCAGCTTCGAGCCTGGCGCATCTTCTCAAGGAGACTAATACCGCCGCTATATACGTCACTAGCGATCTGCGCCCCCTCGTCTCGGAAACTCTTGGGATTCACGGAGGCTCCCTGCCTGTTTTTGACTCTTTTATATTTGAAAGTATGCAAGGCGAGCTTGACGCAGTAGCCACAGAATCCCTGCCGCCGACCCCAGACGTATTGGATAGTACGGCAGTCATCATCCATTCATCTGGTAAGATTAGCTCAGCTCCGCTGGGGTCACTCTGATACTTGAACCCAGGTTCGACGTCGACGCTTTCAAAACCTATCTGTGAGTGTGCATGGGAGTCCTCGAAAGTTCCTAACAAAAACTTGGAGATTTAACCCACAGATTGTTGCTGCAATATGCGATCAGCCCAATCTATGGCCATGAGGATCGCTGTGGTCAGGTCTTCGGCGCTCATACTTTGCCGATTTTGTAAGTGCGCCCCGACTCTCG
The DNA here is from genome assembly GCA_029378245.1 of Roridomyces roridus. Lineage (NCBI taxonomy): Eukaryota > Fungi > Basidiomycota > Agaricomycetes > Agaricales > Mycenaceae > Roridomyces > Roridomyces roridus. The sequence continues at coordinate 11,280 of JARKIF010000115.1, read as the reverse complement.
GGTCGACTCATACTTGACCTCGCCGCACAGTCATGCAACCGGTGTGTTTCTGCTAAGCTTGCCGTTCACTGTGGGCATCACGACCGCCGTACCCCGGCGGACAGTCCCGCATACCCAGTGAGTGAGCTTCACCATTCATCTTGTCAAAGACGGCTCAAAGGTCTCAGTCCGACTGCAGAGGACGCGACGTGAGTGCTTTCCCTCAAATCTATGCTACAAATGTTGAAGTCCATCTCGAAGCAAAGCGATGCTCGCTACAAAGCCAGACCTCGTGCTCGCCACCCCAGCTTTCATCGAGGTGTGAAGTTCCCAGATTCCGCCGCACGACACATCTCTCACCGAAACTAGCGTTGGAGCGAGGATCCCACTGCGATCCAAGTCCTGCGGTCCCTCAAAGGCCTCCAGTATGGGGGAGCCTCCTTGAGCAAACACGTTGGTGACGCTCTCTTCGCGCAGGGCGTGGCTCTGTGCTGTGGATATGGCTCGTGAGTACACAAACAGTTTTCTAAGCCGATCATGACCTGTGGTAGAATGGAGACCGGTATCATCTCGCCGTTCTTCGAGTCCCATGGCAAGGACTGGGAGTATATCTCCATCAGAGAAGGTATTGATGTCGTCGCGCTGCCGGAGGACGATGAGCCGGGGTTGTACACCCACGCATACCTCGTCGGGCCGCAGTTTGAGACGACTTTGACGAATGTGGAGATTGACGGACGTCGGGGGTATGTGATTAGCGATCTTCTGGAGCGGCATCCTGAGAATCCGCTGTTGCATCGGGTTCGTGGGAGGAAGGACGATTTGATTCCCTTTTCGTCGGGGTTCAAGGTCGGTTTCTGATTCTCTGGTGAAGTTGTTAATGTTATTGTCCACTCGCATGCATCACAGATGAATCCTGTTCCCGTTGGTACGTCCGTCCCCAATCCCCTTCATTTGTTCGGGCTGATTTCTACCTGTAGAGGCGCAAATCAACAGGAATCCTTTCGTCGAAAACTGCGTGGTATTTGGCAACTTGATGTCGAACCCGGGCATTATTGTTCAACTCAGACCCGAGTTCCTACCTGACCTCGTCGACGATGAGAAAAAGGCCAAAATTTTGGAGTCTATATGGTGAGCATTGTTCTTACACCGACGTATATATGTGTACGACGAGATGCACCTTTTAGGACCTCGGTTCAGAGCACGAATAAGGATTCTCCGACTCATTTTCACATTCCCAGAGAGGTGAGTCGTCGGCGTTCATCCCTTCTATTCTGGTCTGCCTAATCACTTCGAAAGTGCATCATTCTCGCGGACCCAGCAAAACCATTTTCGGTGACGAGCAAGTTGCAACCCAGACGCCGAGTTGTTGTAGAACAGTATCGAGAGGAAATTGATGCGGTTTATAAATAGCGTAGCAGAAATTTATCCAAGCGTCCATTACCTTACTTGTCAAGGTCTTCCTCTCACCCAAATCACCTTATTAACCTTTTTGTGATGGCCATCATGATCCCTTGATGTGCTTGGTCCGTTTTGTTCTTATTCTTTTGAGTCCATTTTCTTTTGTTCGATAAAAGCTGTGTCCACCGGTTTCCAGAGGAGACAAGAGGGTAAACCCGGACCACTCTCAATGTTCAACAATTTGATGCCAAGGGTCGAACCCACGAGCCACAACCCTCGAGTCATGTCGAAGTGGATGAACGTGCCAAGCTGAAGAAATCCGGTGAAGATCCCAACGGTATGTCATTCTTTGTATGAGATACTATGAGTATCCCATTCTTGCTTGTTCACTGAGGTTTTTTCGTAGAGTCCCTTGGGAAACATGGGGACAGACTTCCTCAGGAAGACCAACACCCGAGCCAAGATGGATCGGGTCACCCAACAGCTCACCATCGCGCCGTGCCCATGGGTGCCTACGACGTTCATGGGAAAATCATTGCCCCTCGCTCCTACCCTACTTACTTTTTCAAGCTGGCTGGTGCGGTCGTCGAGGCTCGTTTCACATTGACTCGAGCCACCACCTCAGGGAGGGTGTGCATGTGTCTGCGGACATCGCTTGAATCGATGTCTTCATCCCGCCATTCTTGCAACTCGCCCTTCTCCACTTGAGACGTCCGCTGTCGATTTTGAGGCTACTTATCACGGTGTCGCCCAAAAACTTAGAAGCGCGCGCGCCCGGGCCATGCTTAGAATGTTAATGTATTGTTTCTGAATTAATATCATGATTTTATGCCAAGACGAGCAAGGTCATTTGCTGGTGCAGTCAGCGTTTCCGAGTAGTTATACATGCTGAGCGAGTACTCACACTCGCTGCCGGTCATGCGATTCAGGGGTGAGCTGGCCGCGGCCATCAGCACGTGACCGACGCCACGCAATTGGGCGCTTACTGGCTTCCTCCCGCCCACAACACGAGGAGGACGCGCTTTATGGTCCTCCGGTCCACCTTCAAGAATTTTGCACGATGGAGACCAAGATCCTACCTTATACCTTCCCTCGCACTGCCCCGACCTCGCGCCGCCGCTAGCCTCGCACTTGGCGTGTCTGCTGCCGTCTACTTGGCGAGCCTCAACACGTTGCACGGGGACTCTGAGACAGAGGAATCTGAATCAGAGACACGAAGTTCCACCGACTCGGAGCCGCCCCCGTTGGCCGCTGGATTCACGGCCGACCACAGCCAGTGGCAAAACCCGGTGCGCTACAGAGGAGATCCTACAGCGGAAGGCATCATCCGGATGTATTGGTATTCGTACTACGGTAAGCTTTATCTATGCTTTTTACTTGCCTTGATATATTTTCAACCAAGACTCCAGTATCCGGGTAATGGTCCGGGGGAAACGCACCCTCATCAGTCTCCTCGACGGAGACTTTGTGACTCGCGTCAATATCGCGGACGTTATACAAGAAAATCTCTGGTTTAACCTCGAGAGCCTATTCCGCTGGTACCAGGTTGACCACAGCACTCCCCAGCCGGTCGATCTCGTACTCGAACCGCATCCTCCCCCACCAGCAATCCGTTCCGTCATCAAGACAGCGATCCAATACTCGGACGAGTACATTCTGGACTATTTCCTGGGACGGACGTTCAGCTCTTTATCCAAGAAACACGCGGGCGATGGCATCCGTGCGACCTCGGCGAGCGTGCTCGTGGCTGCGATGTACGAGGCAGACGTAGGCCTTTTACACGTCGCGAGTCTCGGCAATATGCGTGCCATTCTCGGCCGGCCACGGGAACAGCCCGCCGACGACGCGGGCAGGACAATCTACGACGTTCACGTGCTCTCCGTCGACCACACGCCTGCCAACCCCGCCGAACGGGCGCGAATAGAGAGTGCGCATCCAGGAGAAGATGTGCTGGCGGACAACACGCTTTTCGGGCGGCCTTATACCCGTGCACTGGGGGACAGCAAGCTCAAGTGGAGCACTGACGTACAGGCGCGGCTGCATACAGACTACCTCGGTGCCGTCCCGGACCCCCGCGTCAAGACACCGCCATACGTCTCCGCCGAGCCCGATGTGAGCACCATCAAGGTACTCCCGGGCGACTTTCTCGTGCTGTCGTCGCCGTGGTTGACAGAGTGCCTCACGGACGAGGAGGTTGTGGGTCTCGTCGGTCTGTGGCTCGAGAAGAACCGCGACACGTCGCTGTTTGATGAAAACGTCGTGAATCCACCGCCGGAACAGCTTCCCCCGCCCGGGATTGCGGTGACGCTTCCCGAGGAGTTGCCTGTCGAGTTGAAGAAGGAGGACAAGACACCGATGTACCGACGGTGGAATGTGGCCAAGAGGTTTATCAACGAGGATCTCAACGCTTCGACACATTTGGCGAATAACGCGATGGGTGGGGCGCATACGGATTTGAGGCAGGCCCTTTTGGATTTGATACCGGGGAAATCCGAGGGGAATATGTGAGTTGCTTGCTTTCGTGTTGGGCACGACTGACTCTTTTTTTTTTTCCAGTAAGCCTCTGGCTATCTCTGTTGTTTTCTTCAAGTAGTGGACGATCGTACTTAGAGAATGGACCTGCAGCTTTCAATGGATAGCCTTGGACGTCAGATGGAGAGGAGACTAGCCTCGGGAGAGCTGGTGGAGACCAAGGGAATCAAAGACCTTTTGATGAATTCAACGACTCAGAACGTCAGGCTGGTATCTATGTTTGAATTCAGAACCTCGCGTGATACATGGTATGGGACAGATAAGATTAAGATTAAGTCGAGGCGAGGAAGACGCGTAGTCTGCGTGTCTTGTGAATGTTGATTCGCATTGCGGTCACTGGTCCGTGGAGTCTTGTTGGACACTCGAATAGACATCTTGGTCCGACGCTACCCTCGCTGCGCGCCGTAATGCGCAGTACTGTAGTCAGCCCGAGACCGGCCTCGGGAGATCCCGTGAATGAAAGACAGAGGCTAAGAACATCAGTACTGCATGTTTGAATGTAGAACCTCGCGTCATCACACTTGGACAGATGGATATGTATATTGCCTGAAATTCTAGTTCTAGGGCTCGGGCCTCGGGCTTCGGGGAGGCTTCTTACCCAAGCAAACGAGTCGAAGAGCTGCTTGTATCAGTGGCCGTGTCTGATTATTTGATAAAGTCCGTTTGAGTCCGGGCGGCATGTATAAGTGAGTGCCGCAGTGGATCCGAATGAAGGGAGAGTTTCGGAACAAGCGGACTTGAACTTGTCAGCCGACAGTCCGGACTGCGTACAGCCGTAGCATTTCCACCCACTCAATGGGTCAACTCTGAAGAAATACGGATCCTTGAAAATTGGCTGAGTGAGCGGCACCGGTCAGTGGTGGTTCCAACGTTGTGTGCCGACGGACCTTGCTGCAGGATGATTGGCAGTGGAAATGCGGCAATAAGACTTTGATTGAGTAGGCCGTTGCCAGGATGGAGGAGCTTGAGTGCTCAGAGTGTAGAATCTTGACCCACAATTACGTTGGGTCCTTTCGAATGGAACATCGCGTGTGTCACAAAAGTGAACTTGGACCGAGTTCAACGAGGTGCCGTTGATACGCATCAGCGATTTGTCAAGCCTCGCTTTGATCGATGCACAGCCTACCACGGGTCTTCTTCTGCATCCAAAGCGGAGCGGACAAAGCGGTCGCGTATAAAAAGCCATGCACCCACCTCGTTCCCCACCGTCGCAATGCTCATTCGGAGTGCCAATCTCCCATCTGGCTCCGATTCAGACTCCCCCTCGTCCTCATCTTCTTCAGACTACAGCACATCGAGCGGAATCAGCAACGAATCCGGCGGTCCACTGCACCCCGCTTCCCTTGTTGATCCCCTGAGACACTCTCCAGAGCTCCTGCAGCTCCTCGACCTCAAGCTCTCTCCATCTGTGATTGGTGCGTCATTGAATCTTCGTACCTGCCTTCCGACTCATCCTTTCCTCAGCATATGTCGTCGATTGCATCACAGACGCCGTAGAACACGCCCTGACTGCCTCCCGTGCTTACCCACGGGGACGTCCCATCCTTCCCTCATCGGCCCTCATCTCTTTCGCATCGACAGTCCTCTCTCGAGCCCAAGTTTCTGTGGCAACCATCCTCGTCGCCCTGGCCTACATCGCTCGCGTGCGGTCCTTTTTGTGCATTTCAGAGCCACAATACGCGTTTGAACGCGCCTTTCTCGGCGCCCTGATGTGTGCATCCAAGTACACCCAGGATAGCCCGCTGAAGAACGTGCATTGGTCGATTTGCTCTGGTGTCTTCAGCAAAAACGACATCGGGCGCATCGAACGCGAGTTTCTCAGCGTGCTCGACTGGCAGCTGGCTATCCGGGAGAAGAATGTGCTGATCCACTACGCCGGGATGATGCGCGCTGCGGGCCCGCCGGCCTTACGAAATGCCTCGCCAGAAAAATGGCAGGCAGCCCCGCTCTTGACCGTGCCGCGCTCGGTGCACCGGCATCATCGGCAACGATCCACATCATCCACCGATTCCGTCCCAAGCCTCGAGCCGTCCTCGCCCGAGTCTAATGGGACCAGCCCAAGCCCATGGCCGCGCACACCGCCTCCTCGCTCAGTCCCTGTCATCCCGCCTCACATTCACAAGTACCTACCCAATACATCGGTGGACGTTGTCGACATGATGCACGACGTCGAGCTGCAGGCTCCCGGACCCATGCATGGCTCCAAGACGTACGGGAGCCGCTTCCATCATCTTCTCCGTACCTTCTCCTTCCCCCACTCCAACCCCGTGCCCGTCCGCCGCGCACCGCTTCCCCACGCGCATTACCACACACATTCGCAATCACGTCCGCCCTCGACTGGGCCGCTCAGCCTCATGGTCTAGCTAGCTGAGGCTGCTACCCCACTCCGTCTCCGAGCGGAGCGTCATATGAGCGTTGACGGCACGACGCCGTAACCCACAACGCCCCGAAAGGAAGCATGGCCTGAGGCTGGGCCTCATAACGGAATTCTCTCCGCATACTTAGCAGAAATATCATACTTGTATTGTTATGTAAGTGGAATAAAATGTATTCTTCATGTAGCGAGCCTGGATGCGACAGATGTTGACTGAACGGCGAAGTCCTGGCGCGTGATGTCATGCTCCAACCAAGTACCCGTGATACTCCACAAACCAACCACCATTTAGATCAATTTGGAACTTTCTCTAAACCACAAACTTCCATACGACTTTCTTCAAAGCAGTACGTTCCAAGTCTTCACCGTGGCCTACGTCTTACTGCCAAAACTCTAGAATCTCAAATGTCCGACAATTCACTCCCCGACGAAATCATCTCAGAAATTCTCTCGCCTGCGTTGCAGGTTCCCGACGAGAAATTTTCCGACGTGTGCTCGCGTGTCTCTCCCTTTGCAGAGTACGTGGAGTCTCCGTCGGCGTACCTAGTCGTCTGCAAGTCGTGGCTTCGCGTAGCGACGCCCCTTCTATACAAAGTCGTTGTCCTTCGTTCAAAGGCACAGGCCAAAGCCCTCGCGCAGGTTCTCGACAAGAACCCTGATCTCGGCCAGTTCATCAGGCGACTGCGTCTTGAGGGCGGATACGGCGTGCCGATGCGCACCATCTTGGCGTCGTCGCCGAACATCTCCGACATCTTCGTCACCCTGGACGTCGTCTCCTCCGACAGTGCTGTTGGACTTTACCATGGTCTTGGATGGATCAATCCGAGGCGGTTGATTCTGCACGATTCTTTTGAGCAGCCGTGCAAGAACAAGACGGCGTCGAAGCTTTTGGAAGGGCTGAACAAGGCGATTCCGCACTGGGAACGTTTGGTGCGTTGGTTGATTTCCTGCGTTGCGGGCTTCATAATTTAGTATTCATACAGACCGCTTTGGAGCTACCAGTCACTTTGCATAAGTATCCAGGCGAGAAGGTGGACCTCATGGGCACTATCGCCAGAAAAGGGAAGCTGCAGACCCCTGGCGTCTCCAGTATCCAGAAAGCCATGGAGGCCTGTCGCACGTTCGATTCCTGCCCTTTGAAACGCATCCAGGTGAAAAGCCGCTCCCTCATCGAGGGCTACGACTCGAAAGTACTCGCCAAGGATCCAGCGTTGAAGGCCCTTGTACGGTTTGACAAGACAGAGTGAGTCTCGTCCTGCGCTTTCTCGTTTGGATGCTGAGGCGTCGTGCAGATCCTCTTCTCAGCGCAATTCCGTCAAGTTCCCGGACATTGCGCCCTCGTTGAACCGCTATTTTGTTCCAATGGCCGCGGCGACTGCCGAGGTCCGATCCCTCGTTTGGAAGCGCGTCTTGTACTTTGCGGTCTTGGTCCCAGGGGAGAACGGCACGTACCGGAAGACCCGCCGCTTCCCTATTTTACTGGTTTCCAAACTATTCTACGTGCGTATATTGCAGCCTCGTTGAGCCGGGCAAAGAGTAATTTGCTTTCAGAAACTCACGTTGCCGTATTACTACGCGCACATAACGCTGATACCGTCTTTTGCCAAGGTCCTAGAGAGGAATCCCTCCATCGCTCCACACATACGCACAATTCGGGGCGACTTCTGTGGTGTGGGCGAAGTCACAGAGTCGCCTGACTGGGGAGCTACCATCCTCGCACAGACCACCGACCTCGAGGCGTTGCATTCTCAGGAGCGATACGAGCCCGGGAACGATGACTTTGATCTAATGTTCGAGGGGGGCATTACTTGGGATGCGTTTGAGACGATGGCGAGGTCCTCCGGGTCGACGGTCCGGGAGTTCTCGGCTCTAATCCGGAGTAAACCTTCACCTGTTTCGCCCACCGTATTCGCCCATTTGACCGGACTTTGGTCTTTGATCTGGAAGTCCGACGTCGTGTTCGACTTGATGGGAGAGACCGTTCCATCCGCTGGTTTACCCAATTTGACGAATTTGACCATCGCCGTATGCGATGCTTCGTTTTTGACTGTCCTGTCGCGTATGGGGTATGGTTCCTTCTACTCATTTTTCCATCACTTTCATTCTGATTCTCGCGTGGCAGGCTTCCCTCCCTCAAATCTGTTGTCCTCGCGTATCGAGATGCGGGTCCAGCTCTTGATTTCCTCGCAGCTCACGGCGAAAAGATCGTCGACCTGGCGTGCCTGTGCGGTAATGTTCGGTACAACAATGTTTTTGAACTCTGCCCCAATATCAGAGTCCTCACTCTGTGTTTTAACAAACGCGTGAGTGCGCTTCATCCGAAAATCCATGTAGACGCTAATTCAATTCATCTACACAGGCAGATTGGGGTATACCAAAAGCGAGTTCCTTCACGTCGCGTAAAGTGCTCTCGAAGACCTTGGAAAAGCTCCATCTGGACAAGAAAGACTGGACTGGGTGTGTCTTCTCTCGCCCCATTGGTTTTGACGATGCTCATCATTTCCAAAGTCGGGTTGTTACAATCCCTAAATGGGATTCTTTCTTTGCAGCGATCACGGCAAAGTGCTTTCCCAGCTTGCGCGAGATCCAGGTTGATTGTTGCAAGTGGCCCACTAATGAGTGAGTTTCCTTTTCGTGTCGAGCTTCTGTGACTGACTAGATTAATATTCGAGGCGTGCGATAGCGACAAATTGTTGGGTGCGGTGGGCTGAGATGTTGATGCAGGAGGGTATCAGTTTGAGTGATGCTGGTGGGAAGAAGTGGCGGGCGAGGCTGAAAGTCAAGTGATTGCGGGCGAGAGGATCCGTTGACCTCTAGGCAAGAACGAATTTTTTGTACTACTTCATCAGACGCCGGCGCCGCACGACGCGTACACAGTCGACAACTTTGACGACGCGTGGCCTGCTCATTACCTGGACTTGAATTGCATGTATGTAGCTTCCGGTCAAAGGCGAAGAACGACGAGCTCGAGCACGAATACTTCAGCCAAGACATCCGGGGGACGGAGTCGAATGATCCGGCTGCCGGCGATCTTTTCCATCAGTGGCATTGTCAGCCCCTCTTGTCTTACACCACACCTCAGGGGACTCTGAACACACTCACCCGTTCACGCTTCTGGAGGGAGATGTCGGAACCTGCACTTCCGGATGAATCATCTCCAAATCATCTCCGAGATTCTCTCGCCCGCGTTGAGAGTCTCCGACGAGAAATTTTCCGATACGTCCCTGGTGTCTCCCTTCACGGAATACTCCGAGTCTCCCTCGGCCTACCTCCTCGTCTGCAAGTCGTGGCTACGCGTCGCGACTCCGCTTCTATACCACGTCGTCGTCATCCGTTCGAAGGCCCAGGCCAAGGCCCTAGCACAGGCGTTATTCAGCAATCGGGACCTCGGACAGTCCATCAAGCGTTTGCGCGTCGAAGGTGGATACGGTGCTCCGATGCGCACCATCCTGCAGTCATCCCCACACGTATCTCACCTCGTTGTCTCCCTGGACGTCTTCTCCTCGGACAACACAGCTGGGCTCTGCGATGGGCTTCGTCTAATCAGCCCTTCATGCTTTGATTATCCTCGACCGTCAAGCTAAACCTGCGGGCAACAAAATGGCACTGAACCTTGTGGATGGCCTCGTGAAAGCGATAGTTGGGTGGGATCGCCTGGTGAGCTTATAACGTTTTTTGTGCCACCGAATCATTGACGACTGTGCACAGCGCGTCTTGCACTTGCCGCACCTGTTGAGACGGCCCACTTTGATTGACGCTCTTTTGAACCCTAAAAAGCTGCATACCATCGTGGTCCCCGATGTCTTCTGGGCTGGAAAGGTGTATTCAAAGTTCAAGACGTGCCCCTTGCGAGCGATACAGATCACCAGCACCTACCCAGGCGACATTGTGGACAGGCTTGCTACGGAACGTCCGGAGCATCACAGTCTTGTCCAATTTATGAATCTTGTCAAGTAATGTCCCCGTCCAAGAGCCTTCGTTCATTCACTAACTGTCTACTCACAGACCCTCACGGCCCTCAGATGTTGAGCTTTCCGACGCGTTCTCGGATATTTCGCCCTCTTTGAATCCACACTTCATTCCCATGGAGGCGGCGTCGCCAGAGGTGAAGGGAAACGGTCTGGAAGCGCATCCTGTATTCGCACTGTACTTCCCGCTGGTCGAGACGAGGCTGCCAGAGAAAGAGCGACCTCGAGGACTGGGCTTTTTGTTGGTCTCCAAGTTCTTCAACGTGCGTACCCTCCATAGTTCCAGAAACAAACTGATTCCTTTGCAGCGACTGGCACTCCCGTACTACTACAAGCACGTGGAATTGGACTTCACCGGCGAGTGGTTTGTGAAGTTGGCGATCATTCTCGAAAAAAATCCGTGGCTGGGCCCGCATGTTCGCACCGTCGTGGGCGACATCTCCGCGGTCCATCATCGCATCGGGATAAACCCATTTCAGTTCAATTCTGAAGAAACGCAGGATGCTTATTCTGCCCAGGTAAAGACTCTGTCCCTCACTCCGGTCTTGTATACCTGGGGGTCGGTCGGTCTTATCGCCAGGGAGCATCCTCCTTCCAATCAGGTATCCACTGGGATGCCTTCGAACTCCTGGCTGAGTGGGTCCGGGTCTACACTGCGGAAACTCTGCACTCGGATCTATACAAGGATACGGACGGCTCGCGGCTGTCGCCTGGCCGTATTCGAGCACTTGACGGCGCTACGTTCCTACTTTGGCATTGTGACGCCAAGTTCGAGCTACAAAATCTACCTTTCAACGGTCCTGCCACAACTTGGAGGAATTGTGCGTCACGGCGGGGGATGCATCCTTCTTGGAGATCATGTCTCGTATGGAGTTGTGTTCTATTTGTTGTTTCCGTTCAAGTCTGACCTTTTAAAAAGCCTTCCCTCCCTCCGAACGTTTTTTCTGGATATCCACCAGTGGCTGTCCCCGGCGCCGCTGGATTTCTTTACCTCGCACGGACGGAAACTAGTTTCACTAACGTGTGGCC
>JARKIF010000114.1:0-106163 GCA_029378245.1 Roridomyces roridus | reverse complement strand
TCCTCCAATTCCTCATGTATTACGAGATCAAGCGGATGCTGGAGCTCCGCCAGGACTAGAGATTCACAAGGAGAATTAAATGTATTGTATCACTGCCTAATCATCCGTTTCTTCCTCCGCATCGTTCCTCCCAAGCACCTCGGCCAACCGCCCCTTGACGTCCCCTCCCCCATCTCCTTCCAAATTCCACTGCAAAAACCGCCGGCAGACAACCTCCGCGTCCGCCAAGTCCTCGCGCTCCTTCTCAGTCATCTCCTCGTCTAGCAGCTGGCCCAGTTCGTGCGTCGAGATCAAATGGCTGTTTCAGTTTTAGTGAAGGAAAGTAGGATGAGTGAGCACCCACCTCACATGCTGCGCGCGCTGTACGATCCGTGAAGGCACCCCAAACATCTCCGCACATCGAGCAGCGTGTGAATCAAGGCAAAGACCTTCTGCGACTCTGCAGGGAGTATGCTCAGTCATTTTCAAACCAGAGATTGAGCTTGGCCGCTACCGGTACAAATACGTGATCTTCTCCCCCGGCCCAACTTGCACCTTCCTCCTGACTTGCATCGGGGTCGAGTACATTCCCGCTACTTGAACTGAACATGACTTGCATATGCACAAACGTAATGGGCGCATCGGGATCGAGGAGATCTCTAAACACGTCGTGGAAATGCGTCGCGGCGAGCACCTTGGGCAGTCCGGGCCACGGTTGAGAAGGGTTTGAGGACGCCGCAGAAGAGGCCTGCGCCGTCTGAAGAGCACGCTGGTTACAACTTGCAGAGAGAGAGAGAAAGGATGATACGAGCCTGTTGAGCGTCCCCTTGCCAAATTCATCCAGCAAGATCAACGAGCGTTTGGTGGAATTGCGCAGAGCCAGCGAAACTTGGTTGAGATCGATCATGAACGCCGACTGCAGCTTGGATACGGATTCGCGTGTTGATATCCGAGTGAAGACTGGGAAGGTTGAGCAACGAATCAGTAAGTTAGCGGACCAGTACTCTTGTCAACTATTCCGAGCGTCGCCGATTCGGCGGGGACGAAACTAAGTAGAGTTTGAGAGGATCACACCTGCTGGGACCAAGCGGTACCTTCCAATCTAAAGAGTTTCATCTTTGAGTAGTAAAGAAGGAAACAAGTCACCTGCGCCATGTATTGTATAAGGGCAACCTGTTTGAGGTAGACGCTTTTCCCGCATGCATTCGCCCCCGTACAAAGGAGAACACTGTTCCACTCTTCCGGGTCGTTACTAGTCGAATCTTCGTCGCCCACCAGCACCGAACGCTCTCCACAACCACCCGCGAGGTGCGCATCGTTGGGAACAAACGTATCGACGACCTGTTCTTGCAGTGGGTGCCTAACACGCATTTGTTAGTGTCGGTTCTCTCGAGTTGGAAAACGAAACGTACCGTCCTTGCTGAATATCAATCACATTCTCCTCAACCATCTCCGGCCGCGTCCACTCGTACCCATTCGCAGCACTCGCAAAAGCAAGCAATACATCCAGCTCGGCGCATATATCGCACGCCGTAGCCATCGCTTCGAATTGCACGGAGATTTCCTCCAACAGTTTCCCTGTACGATCTCTATTTCTCTATCAACGATCGAGGGGTGGAGATCGCCGATATGGGTGTCCATGTCTGAAATTAGAGATTTGAGATGCGAAATAAGGATGGTAATAAACCTCACCCGTCATTTCTTGAGACTTGAGTTACATGCGATCTAGGGCAGTCAAGGCCGAGAAATAGGGTTAAGGATTTTATCACTCACCGGACGAAACTGGAAGCTCCAACCGTCGAGAATCTCTACCTCTTCTGGGACTCCTCCTTGGTCGGACGCATATAAGAAATCCTGGATCCGCTCTCAGCATCATCCCTGGCCGCAGGACCGATACACGAACCAAGTTGTGGGAAATACACTATATTCAAGGACGCAGCGTAATCCGGTGGGACGGTCTGACAGATCTGCTCGGCCACCTTGGACAGGACGGCGTCAATGCCATGGTAGACGTGCTTTCGATTGTCCAATTCTTCGTCAATATGCGGTCGGACGCAAATTCTTCCAGAGTTGGCAGATTCTTCCCAATCGATCTAGCTCAAGGTAGTTGAAATCCTGCAGTGGAACGGGATGCGCACAATTTCGTTTATCCTATTACCAACATCTCTGAAACTGGCAATGTCCAACGCTGCTACAAGCTAGGTCCACGATCAGTACGCGGAAATGAGTCGGACAGGATCAGACCTTTTTGACAACTTCCACCCCAGACACATGATACAACTCTGTCAGATTATCCCTCAGCATCGCAGAATGAAATGTAAACTGTCACTCAGTCGGTTGATCAACTTGGGGTCCAAAAAGGCTCACCTTGACAAGACTCTGCCAGTCGGGCATTTTCGCTTTTTCCGGATCGCATAATCTCCAGGATACGCGGCACGTTTTTGATCCCCTTTAGATGAGTCCCCATCGTAGCGCACGTAACCAAGTTCTCTGGCGAGAGGAAAGCATGCAACGGCGTCGTGTCGGGCTTTGATTGTGGACAAGCAAGCAACGGGCGGAGAAGCCATGTTCGTAACAAGGCGCGGCCGGGTCGTGTTGGTGTTGTTGAGCGTTCCTTCCTGGAAGTCAGCAAGACTACCTGCAATTGAAAATCTCAAGGGACCAAACAACGATAAACCCTCTTTAGTCTTGTCGGAATGTACTGAAGCGTGACTTTCGTTTTCGAATACCTGGAGTGAGCTGGCAAGAGGCGTCGTTCCATCTGCGATTTCAAGGCAGAAAAAACTCACAACAAAGCGTCGGCGTTAATTGCATGACTTGATCCAGCGAGAATGCTTCAATGTCGCGAACTTCCAGCCCGGCAATGCCCTCGTCCTCGAGATCGTTTACGGCCCGCTCACGGACAAGGTGGTCCAGCAGAGCACCGACGGAGGCGATCTAGACAAAGATGAGGTTTTGAGCTGGCCCTTGCACAAGCCCTTACACAAAGCGGAGACGAATCCACCGAAGTGAAATTGGAAAGTCGTATCGACGCATTCCAACGCCGCAACGTGGGATCTCCACCGTTGGCTTCCTGCCTGCGCCGCATAAAATCATACGCATTCCCACGTGTGTTGTCCGTATTCGAAGATGTAGATGCGACATCGGAGGAAGCGGGCAAGTCACCGTCGTCTTGATGTGAAAGCTGCGAAAGGAGTCGGAGGGAAAGCATTCTTTCGCGTCCTTTGACTGGGCTGAACTCTTTGTGGGGTCTGATCTGAAACAAACCGCCAGACGCGTCGATATGAGCACGGGCAACATCCATGAATTCGTCGTCGGAGCGTGAGCTTGTGAGTAGTACGTTTGGATTGATTTGCTCGAGGAGGGTGGTTGTGAGCTCGAAATGTGAGGTTTCATGAGTATCTTCAAGTATATATATCACGCATTTCAGAGGATCGTAGTATGCACATCCGAGCCGACCGCGTTGGCAGTACGCGGCAAGACATATCTTGTCGCCGTCGAGATCGTCTTGATCGCTGTCCTCGGTGGCGGTCGGGTTACCCTCCCATCTGACCCGCTTCGTCTCTGGAGCCGGCGACGACGCGGTGTCCGACTTTTCTTCGTGTTTGCGTTTCATGGTGAGAGGAGAAAGGCGCGTCGCATCACTTCACGTGACCTCATTTTAATTCACTAATTACAACGAATGTCCTACTTGACCTTGAGAATCTCCTTCGCGTCGTTGCCCGCGACATTCAACAGCAGACTCGCAGAATCAAGCATCACCTTGTTCCCCGACGTCGACAGCAGGTTGGCGATTTCGCGAGCTGCCTCGAGCCTCCGCAGCTCAAGGAATCCTTTATTGGTGCGCATCGCGTCTCCTATCAGTTCAGCACTCTTGGCTTCACCCTGCGCGCGGACGATGATAGACTGGAGAGAGTGAACACACGCATAGAGTAGGGAACATATCACTCACCAGTTTCTCTTGCACCGCCTGGTCGACCAAGAATGCCGCTCTCAGCGCCGTCTGCTGGGCAACCTGCTTGGCCTCCACCGCATGTGTAAACTCGGGAGAAAAGGCAACGTGCGTGATTGATACATCGTCGAGAACGAGATTGAATCTCAAGGCGCGAGTCGTCAAATGTTCCCGGACCAACCGGGATACCTGCAGCAGACGGTTAAGAAGTAATACTTTTAGCAAGTGCAGACACGCACCATCTCACGCTGCGTAATGAGTTGACTCGCATTGAACTGCGCGACTACACTTTTCAGCACCTCGTTAACGATCGAGGGCAGCACCCGTTCGTCATAGTCGAGCCCAAGCTCCCGGTAAATCGTTGGTAGTGCTTGTGTTGACGGCCGGGAGAGGACACGGCAAGTAATATTGACCATTTGCAGGTCTGAAGACGCGTCAAGTCCCGCCTCGTCGTTCATGGGTATCGTACCTTTTGTGCCAGTCAAGCTGGCGATATTTCGTGGTTTCGCCCGAATGTCGAAGATGATGGGTGTTTCAAACCAGGGGATCTGGGTGGTCATGGTCAGAACGTCTGCTTGTGCCGTGGAAAGACTATTCACATTAATATGTGTGCCCTCGTTATACACATCCTCCTTGACGCCATGTAACCTTGCCTATAATGAACCTGGCTTTCTTCATCATGCTTCAATGGACATACCTCGTATACTTGATAGCCCGATGCCCACCGTCGACATTGAACAAACTAGCATTCAAGGCGACACCACCCGCCACGAGGGCAATTACCGCGCCGCCAGCAGTGAAAAAGCCTCTGCTAGGCCCACCGCCGCGTCCGGCGTTCCTCAGTTGGTTGGCGAGCTTGCGCATTGCATCGGGGTCCATTTCGGTTGACGCGTATGAGGAAAGAGCGGCAACTCTGATGCGAGAATTGATGCGAAATGATCACGCCTCTTTCTCCGTTTGCCCACCATGCTCAACGGGGACTTTAGTAGCATGGTATTCACTTTTTTTACTTGCACGAAAATTCCTAACCCTCCATACCAGCTTGGCTGGATTTCGATTGCGAGTTGGTGAGCTAGTTGAAGTCGTGCCATGCCTTGTACGATGCATATTCAGGGTCGTCGTCTACACCCCTCAAATATACGAGAACTACAGTAAGGCCCGACACTCAATACGACTTTTTTTCTTCATGCTCGTCCAGCTTTGCAATCCGGCGAGGGTTTGAGCGTCTTATTTGTTATTGTCTGGTCTGTAATCCGCGCGTTGTCTGTCCCAACCCTCATTTTTTTCCCTCCAGGCTTTGTGGGGACATTTGTAATCTTGCTGGCGCTGCACTCGGAAGACTCCTGCCTACGGTCATCATACTCGCGGTTTATGCGAGTGTTCTTTTCCTTCCATCAAACGCGAGACAAGGCTAACTCCGTACAACAACTAGTATTCCATATGCGACATCATCCTGATGTTCCAGATATATTTCTATCGCTGGAAGCGAGTCTCCGGAACTGGACCCGACGAAGAAACGCCTTTGCTGAATCGTAATGGTGGGTCACCAGCCCCGGTTTCTGTGACGGCCCTCGTCTTGCGGTACATCGGCGCGTTGCTCTTCGTATTTGCGACTGGTGTCCTCGCGTGGTGGATCAGCAGCAACACAGGGTACACACAACTCCCGCCGAAAAGTCCCCCATCTGCCACCGTTTCATGGATAATCCAAATCCTTGGCTGGACCAGCGCCGTCTGTTACGTAGGCCTCTCTCCTTATCTCCATTCTTTTCGCCGACACATTCAGTTGGGTTCCAGGTTGCCGCAGATCGGTGAGGCACTCGAGTTCTTATTTGAAAAGCCATCCTAACAGAGGGTACAGCAAAAAACTTTAGGACGCGGTGCGAAGGATTATCGCCGGCACTTTTCTACTTTGCGATTCTCGGCAATGTGACCTACTCTTGGTCAATCATCGCGAAAAGCACAGAAAGGGACTATCTCATCACCAACGCAGCGTGGTTAGCTGGTAAACGCGTATCTCCGTGATGAACAGAACACGGCTGACCTCGTACATACTTAGGCAGCGCTTTGACCGTCGGCTTTGATCTGACTGTAATCCACCTCGTTGCTGGCTGTTCCGAAAACGACTGACTGCTTGTGCAGGTGCTGGGCCAGTTTTTCTACTATCGTTCTGTACGACTCCGCCAAAATGCTGGGATTGATAACGTAGACCGGAATTAGAGAAAGAGAAGCAGAAATTGGCAGGACAGGCCCCGGCTGGTGGTTCGGGAGGTTTACGTCAGCTGTACAAAGATTTGTTTCTTGCCTCGAGGCACCTCGCTTTCTAACACGAGGAGCAGACGCCAAATTCTTATATCCCACGAGCACGCCAGCTATGCCGCCGTAAAAGAGGGCACGCGGTCGGGCCTATGGCTACTCATCCCCGCCCTCCTTTATACCTCCGGACAAAGCAAAGGTGAGCACGAGTTCACGAGGCAAATGAAATTGCATCTAACACGACCTACCTCGAGGCCTGTTTCCCTGAGCTCGTTAACCCCATATCGACCTAGCAGCGTGCGCGATATTTAGGTCGAAGCAGAGCGACCGCCACACCCTTCGGTCCGATGTCTACCTATCCTCTGCGCGTCCCTCCAAGCGCCCGAGTCCCCCCGAGTCCCAGAGGTCCAGTGCTCCGATCATACCCTAACACCTCCCCACCTCCGAGTAACTCCCGAGGCCATGGTTCAGCATCGTCACCAAATGTGTTGATACCGCGTCTGCGGGAGGCCATACATTCACTCGATTCCAAAATGGCCTCGCTCATGCTGGCGCGTCGTGACCTCGAGTCGAGGCTGGAACAGGCTGTCCGACTGCAGTCGCCTGTCCTGCGTCTCCCGAGTGAACTGCTCGCCTCCATCTTCATCATTGGTGTTTTGGGCGAATCCGGGCCGGATGATGGCGGGGACGGTGCGAGTTCTGAGGGCGCGCCTGAGGATGGGAACGCCACAATTATGCTCGGGACGTTGATGCTTGTGTCGTAAGTCCATTCGAGACTGCAATCTTGTATGTGCTGACCGCCACTTAGCCGGTATTGGCTCGAAGTGGCGCTCAGTACACCGGAACTATGGGCAAGGATCTCGGTCTCGCCTCACGAGTCTTTGGAAAAAGCCCGGCGAAAACTCAGCCGCTCGAAATCCTGTCCACTCGACGTTTCCATCA
Organism: Roridomyces roridus; assembly: GCA_029378245.1. Taxonomy (NCBI): domain Eukaryota; kingdom Fungi; phylum Basidiomycota; class Agaricomycetes; order Agaricales; family Mycenaceae; genus Roridomyces; species Roridomyces roridus. The sequence continues at coordinate 99,037 of JARKIF010000114.1, read as the reverse complement.
ATTTCGAGCCTCGGACAGAATACATATCGACCGTAATGGAGGCCGTAGTGCATAGCATGGACTTGTTTCGCCCCGCCTTGTGGCGGCTTCGATCGTTCCGGCTGAGCGTTCCGAATCGACCTCAAGCTCACGCAGTGCTGTCGCGGTGTCAAGAAGACGCTCCGATGCTCGAGGTCCTTTCGATTCGGATATATCATGCCCTGCAAGACGACAATTATTCGATTGCACCTTTACCCTTGTTCAACGGGCACACCCCCAGGCTGCGGTCGTGTTCCTTGACGTCGTTTAACTTTGGGTGGAATGTGCGACTTGTGTGCCGCCTCCGGGTGTTGAAATTGGGCGGATACTTTAATGCGCACACACCGTCCACTAATACCTTACTTGGTGCGTGACCTGTGTGGTCTACCCTCTCCCAAGTTGACCGCTTCACCAGGTATCCTGCGTGAATGTCCTCAATTAGAGGAACTCGCGCTGCGTAACTTATCGGATGTCGACTGTGCTCCGTGTTTTTCATCAGACGAATACGACCTTCCTCCTCTCGCCAAGATCGTTCATCTTCCGCGTTTGAAAAAGGCCTCGTTCTATTATGCTGGTGTTGCCCTCACACAACAGCTCATGGCGCAATTCACATTCCCGAGCTTGGAGTCTTTGGAACTGTCTTATCTCGAAAACGTCACTCCAATTCTTCAGCTCGTCTATACCCAGGCTCTTACCCGCCTCCCTCTCCGCCGGCTTCGTATCGAATCCTGCTTGTTCAGTGAACTCAAATTCTTGAACCTGTTGCGCCGACTTCCGTCTTTGGTTACGCTTGAACTCGCGGACACTGAAGACGCCACATGCGGTCTCCTTCGAGTGCGTGCAACTTGTCAGCCCCTGAATTACTGCTGACATCTTTTTATAGGGCCTCTCTTCTTCTCAGCCGTGGGTGTGTCCCAAGTTAGAAACCCTCGTCCTCGACGGTTGCACAACAGTAGACTGGGACTCGTTGCGAACATTCATCGAATCCCGACTACCAGCCAACTCGCATGCATACCCCCGCTTCCAGAGTGCACAAGCCTTTCGCTCGTCTGCTCACGTGGTCACATCGGCGTCCACTGCAGCTGCGGCCCATGCACGTTCGCGATCCCATCCGAGCACACATCCCACTGTGTTTCTTGGGCCGCTCCGTCTGCGGGCGATCGATGTGACGCGATGCAACCAAATTAGCAAGGAAATGGTCCAATGGCTGCGAATGTACGTTGCAGAGGTCAAATGCGAACGCGCAAAGGGTGTCTGGGGCGAGCCAATGCCGTAATCGTGCTGGTTTTTTCTTATTTCGTGTATCTTTTATAAAAGTGGATGTATTTGTAAAATGGATGGATTACTGCTCGTTCATGTAAGCTAGTTGTCTCCTCCGAGTAGCCTCCTCGGCCTTGCGTTGCCTGGCAAAAGCACGATGACCCCGCCCATTCGTGTGCTTCTGTTTCCTCGACTCCTCGGCTGCCTTGGTGTGCGCCAACATGGCGGCTGCATTGTGTGTTATACGTTTCTGCGAGGCTCGGTAGGGTCCCGTGGTTTTGGCTTTCAGACCAATACCGAGACGATCCGACTTGAGCACGGTGGCGAGTGGGGTTACGAGGGCCTTGCGGTCCGCCTCCATGTCGGGAGAAGTGGCTATCGCCTCATCTTCATCTTCAGAATCCGACACGGTCAAATCTATAACTTCGTCGGTAACCTCTTTTTTCAATCTCGGACCGGATCCGACTCCGAGAGCTTCTCCTTCGCTCCACCCACTGTTCTGAAGCATCTCGAACCCCTTGTTGGTGGGTCCTATTGCCAACCACACTGGGGGAGAATATTGTTGTTCGTGGGGAAGCGGAGGAGGGTTCCGCGCGAGGATGTCTGCAAGGGTTGACGGGGTAGCAGTAGTAGTAATGGTAGGCTCTGTCGTGATAGCCTTCATTATGAACCAGTTATTCTTGTTCCTCTGCGTCTCGGGAATGCGTGGAGCTGCCCGAGTGGAAGATCCCGCAGAGACATGAACGGGACGAGTCACGGAGGTTGTCTCTGTTAATGACTTGTACCATGAGGCGACGTCGGAAGAAGATTTGGGTGTAGATGTCGACGCTGCAGGGGATGGTATTGCAGAACCAGCTGGGACAAAGCGTGGAGGGGGAGCGAGCTTCCGCTTGAATGTCGCGTTGGCCTCTGCCTCCCATGCTTCGGAAGGATCGAGGGCTTGCTCATCTGGTATCTGCCCAGTTTCACGCTCGAGTCGTTCACGATCTGCAGGGTCATAATGAGAGTAGATGGTGAACGCCGTCGTGGCCATTGTGGACGGAGTGAGAGAGGCGGGATGACTCAACTCGATGAGCAAGTATTTGTCTGTGTGTCTGACGACGCCCACGTGCAACGGAACCGCAACGCCAAGGATACGCGACCGTTTCGTGTGGGTTTGGTGTGGGTTGCAATAGCAACGCCGGTCTTTAAAACCCATGCTGATCTTGAGCACTTGTTCACAAAATGCCGTCCCTTGCTCTTAGCGTCCTGGTCGCTCTCGTTGTCTCTGGACTGCAGGTTTCTGCACAGAACTGCGCTTGTGGATACAAGGACTCGAGTGGAAACGTCTGGGTATGCCACAGTGGCAGTTTTTACCAAGCTGTTTTATTTAACGTACTTTCCGTACAGCGGGAGGCCATTGTCTCGACCTTCACTCAAAGCAGTGGTGCTCTCGCTGCAGTCAACCAGGACTGGATTGTCGCGACGGATTTTGAAGGCCAGGACGGGACTGCGACTGCCAACATTCAATACGTCTCAGCCAACGTATTCCAATACCAGGACGCTCTGGGTTTGAAGGCCTCGGCGTACACTGGTGGTGGCTCTGTCAATTGTGCAGAGATTTTCACCAAGAGGAGCGATATTCTGTATGGATCGTTCAGGATGCGGGCTCAGGTACCGTCGGTGCCGGGTGTCGTCTTTGGTTCGTTGCATTACGCCTGCGGTTACAAGTTCTAAATGCATTTTCAGGTTTCTTCACGTATATCAGCGATACGCAAGAACAAGACATTGAGTTCCTGTCGTCCGATGCGGACTATTATCAACGCCTGTACTACACGAACCAGCCTGGTCTCGTTAACGGCGACACGGACCCTAATGCTGCCAAGGTTCGTGCTCCCCGCAGTATTTTCCCCAACCAACTGACCCCTGCCCAGGAGGTCGTCGTTCCCGGCGCCGACTTCACCACCTTTGGTGTTCACCGCTTCGACTGGCTTCCCTCGCAAACCGTATACTCCTACGATGGATCGGGTGTAACAGTAGGCCACTTCGGACGCTCTGAGTTTCTTTGCTGAGATCTTTCCCAGTCGCAAACCGTCATCACCAAGAATGTACCTACGACTCCCTCTGAATTTGTCCTCAATGTCTGGAGCAACGGTGACCCGTAAGTACTAGGCGTTTCCTATGGCACAATCTCATCCATCCTCAGACAATTCTCCCGCGGTCCTCCTACCGCCGACTCCATCGCCACGGTGCAATCAGTGAACCTGTACTTCAATTCGACCAGCGTCTCCGCTGCGTCCTTCAACTCCGCATGCAGCGCAGCAGGCAACATCGCTCCTTGCAGTGTTTGAGAGTTATGAGATGTTGACTTCTTCACTCATTCCAATACAAGAAATTAATATACATTTTTGGCTCTTTCACGTCGTCGCCCCAATTGCCGCTAGCGCCTCTGCAACACGCTCCTCCAAAGTCATGTTCTTGTCCCGTGTCGACTGCAATGCCGCCGCCAGTCCAGCAACACTTACACCGTACTTGGATTGCCAGGCCGAGGGTAATACACTGCAAAGGTATTCTGCGGTGTCGTGATCTGAAAACAATAAACGTAAGAGAAACGAGGCAGAACCAGCACGGCGTACCATTCGGCTCCTGCGCACCCTCCAGCCGGCTCAGATGCAAGTCGTTGCAGCCCGCATCACGGCAGACCCCACCGCCAGGGACCTCATATTGGCAAATCCTCTTGGCTGGATCCAAGGCGGTCAATTTGAGGGGAGTCAGGTCCGGAAGCGGCAAGACACTAGACAAAGAGGATGGTAGCGAGGTGAACGAGGAGAGCGAGGAAGATGAGGAAGATGAAGAGAAGGACGATAGCGATGGGTGAGAGCTACAGCTAGTAATGGTAGGGGAAAGACAAGATTCGTAAGGTATCTTTTGGTCCGTGGATGTTGATTGACTTGAAAGCATACGTTGCGATCGCATCCGCAATAGCGGATACGAGTCGAACGGGGAATTATACGGCACGTAGTGCTTATATTGGCTTCCTTCTTGTAGATTTTCTTCGCGCCTTGGGGGGACTGACATCGTCGTCTAAAAATCAAGTCAGCCCCGAGGAAGAATCTCCGCGACAAGAGGTGGCCATCTCTCATCCGCAGAGCGAAATAAAATTAGACGAACTCGCGAGACGCACCTGTGCCGACGAAGACAAGGCCGAGTCGACGTCGACTTGTCCAGCCACAGGTTCTTGAGGCGTTTCTTGTGCAGAGATGTCATTGGTCCCTTGAACGATAACATCCGCTGTTGACGAGTCTGAAAAGTTCATGATATAAGTCGGATGCTGGCGGGCTGTAGCCGGGAAAATAGAGAACCAATGGGTGTAGGTGTAGTAGAGGAACTTGTACTAGCAGATTCGGCCGGAACAGCATCGGGTAACACATGCTTGTCTGGAGGACATAAGAGAGATGGATGAACAGCTTTGGGAGCACTCACCGACGGGGGCCAGATCGTCCTCTTGCAGCGAACCATTGCTTGGGTGAGGAGTGGAGGACCCGTTAACCTCCTCGTTCTCTTGCCGAGATGTCGACGACCTAGTCAACTATAACAAACCCGGGTCAAACGAGAAGAAAAAACGAGGTGAAAACGACTCACCACCTTTTGCTTGCGGTTCTTTTCTCGCTCAGCAATCAATTCTCTCATCTTGCGAATCTCCTTCTCCTTCTCCATCAACGCTGCAGGGGTCATCACGGGAGGGGTCGCTCGACCACCAGGAGCTGTTGGAAGACGCCCCGGTGCAGGCGAAGAATACCCGCTTACACCGTCCCATTCTGCAGGATCCTGCATCACATAATCCTCCCCATTTTCCCCTTCACTGTCACTCAAGTCGATCACTAGTTTCCGGTGTCCGCTGACACTGGCGAAACTCGCCGCCTTGCGCCTCAGTGCATTGGGCATCGAGCCTGAACCGTGGTGGTGGCGGTGACCGTTGCGGGAACCAGCATCAAAGTCGTCAAAGTCAGCAGCGGTGGGACGTTTTGATCCTTTCCGCTGCAAGGCCTGATGCTGCGACAATTGCTCGTCGGAGCTGGGCTGGTCAAGCTCAAAGGTGGTGGTGGTGTCGGTTTCACCAGAGGTACGAAGCGCGTCGCTTTGAGCCAGCGAATGATTCGGGGTAGCGCTGGAGGGCGATCCGGCGGGCGAAATAACAAGTTGATCCGGAATTGACGCCACCTCAGACGAGAAGCCTGGAATCTCGTCTACATCCATGGTATCGTTCGATTCCGGCTGTATCGAAGCCTCGGGGGTGAGGCTCTTCTCCCCAATGGTTTTCAAAAAATCGTCGACGGCCTCGGTTGGAATGGCGGGGGTCATTTCCACGTCCACGTCTGCGTCCACGTCCTGCTCCTGAACACCCAACAGGTCCGCGGGCGCATGAGAGGATGCAGTTGATGAAGCATCCGACGGAGGCTTGGTCTTTCTAGAAGCTTGGACAGCCTTGCGAGCCAACAACTCCTGGCGCCGCTGTTGCTCGATATCGTGCAAGCTACTTTTGTCATTTGTGGAAGGGGGAGGCGAAGAAGGGTGGGAAGGGGGAGAAGATGGGCCGGACGGTCTCGGAGCGACAATATCATTGAGCCCGGTGAGAGGCTTGGGAGGTAGACTTGGGTGTAGCCGAGTTGGGGTAGGATTTGCGGGCTGAGCGGGGGCTGGAGGTGTTGCTGACAGCGGGCGCGAGTGCATGGCGACATGTGCAGGGGTGTATGGGATGAGACCGGCGATGTCGAAGTTGTGGGGTAGTCGGAGATTGAGCTCGCTAAACACATAGTAGACGATCTCCCTGCTGAGATTGCAGTCGACCAAATAATCCGGTGGGACGCCCCAACCCAGTAGGTCCAGGACAATGTCCTTGGCGGTATCGTACTGGCCCTGGTTTACTACGCAGACGGTGAGAGGTGGACCAGTACTAGTGGATGCACGAACGGGAAAGACCTGGCCGGACGTGGTCAGGATCGACGATGCATTCGCCCAGAGAAACAGTCGCAATGTCACTGGTCCTATCTAAGAGATTATGTGGCGGTGACTCGACCTTGACCACTGCCTGGGCCATGGCGAGAGCGCGTTTGGCAGCTGCTTTTGAGGAAGCTTCTTCGGAATCGCTTATTTCGCCTTCCTCGCGCGTTAGACCGTCTCCCAAGTCAGGAAGGGAAGGCTTGAGCGAAGGGGGAGGCATTTCGACATCAGTCGGAGAGGAACCGATATCATCTTGGCCATAGTCCAGCTGGAGAGAAGGGTCGGTGGTGGGTGGGCGCTGGGGAAGACTTGAGATGCCAGCAGTGTCGACGGCGGGTAGTTTGCGACGTTTCAAGGTACTGAGGGCAAGGGCGCGCAAAGATGACGGGTCCGTCGATTCTGGGGAGGGCACCCCGTCCTCGGCATCGGGGATGGCTTCAGACATTATGGAAGTGGACAAGGAAAAGCTGTGATCAAAACGTGACAAAACACACTCCCAATGTCGCGCGGTCAGTCGCCAGGGCCTCACTCGTCCAAGTACCACCACCCGTACTTTACCCCCGCAGAGGTCGAATATCTTTCTGTCAAGCAACGCGGAAAACTTTCAGCTGCCCAGGAAGAACGCGCCAGACAAAGTGCATGTGCTTTCCTCGAAGGAATGGGTGCTCGCATTGGCTTGTATGTACCTCTAGCAGCACCGCATATGGTCTGAATTCATTCTTGTCAAAGCCCGCGACGGACAATTGCCACTGCGCAGAACTTGTATCACCGCTTTCACCTCTTTTTCCCTCGCAAAGACTTTCATTATGTCGTACGGACTTGTTCAGCTTCATTCTCGCGTCTCGTTAACCCGAACTGCCCAGGATGTATCCCTTGCTTCTTTATATGTGTCCACCAAGATGCACGACACACTGAAAAAGCCTCGCGAACTCCTTGCAGTCTCTTACGCCATCCGTTTCCCAGACCTCGTCGCGAAATCCAAACATCCCGGTGGAGAGATCGACCTTGACGCCATGGACCCGCAGGTCGTCGAACGCGACCGCCAGAGGTTACTTTCCGTTGAGCGACTGCTTCTGGAAACGATATGTTTCAATTTCACCTCACGCATGCCATTTCCCTATGTGATAAAACTGGGAAAAGCCTTCAAAGGTTCGTGTATACAGCCTGGCCCCGAATCGTCCCTTGAACTTGATTTTAGCGGGCAAAAAGCTGACCAAACTCGCATGGAGGCTGACAATAGACTGGTGAGCAAACAGTTCCATTGGGCGAATAAAGCAAACCTTGCGTTCTAGCCATCGAACCCTTATACCGATCCAATACCCGCCCCACATTGTGGCGCTCGCTGGACTCTACGTCGCAGCCCTGCTTTCGTCTTTCGAGCTTCCGCAGCCACCAGAAGAACCGGGTCTTCGCAGTCCACAGGAACTCGCGGAGATTTTGGGACAGAATGGAGACTGGGAAAGCAAATATCAAGTGCAGGTGGACGATCTGGAGGGTACGAATCATTTCTTTTCACTCTCAGCTCGCACCAATGGATTCTAGGCATCGCGCATACCTTGATTGATCTTCTGGTGCAAGGATCACAAAGCCAGACTCAGAACACGTCCCCCCGCACACCGTCTTCCCCTTCCCCAAATCCCTCACCTCGGACGCCCCATCCGTTGACCGAGTCTCAAAGCCCATCTGATCCCTTTGATGCAGACAAACTCATTCGGTTGAAGATTGTCATGCGGCAGACTGAACACCCTCCACGCGTGCGACAGCCACTGGGGACCGCAGATCCCAGTGCTCTGTACAGTGGAGACGACGTCGGACTGCTGGGTCGCAACGAAGGAACTGTGCGATTCCTCTTCGGTCCGCCAGGTGTCATGGGCCATGAAATACAGTAGAGTATATTAATATAGTTTGTTGTAGCATTAGGTGGTGTAAGATTATCATGGACGACTGATCCCCCAATATCTCATCACCACGGGCATGAACAGTCGTAGAGGACTGACAAAAGGTGGTATAACCATTCCGCCCCCAAGCCCGCGTTTGTGCCATGAGTTCGCTGCAAGATCGAATGAGAAGCATAAGAAGGGAAGCACGGTGGATCTCACTCATAGGCTGGGCAGCGATAAACATGACAAAGTAGACCCACAGCCGACTGTTGACCCGTTTGCCCGTAACCTGCCTCCATAGACGCTCCCCTATGAGTATCGGGCCCTGTATGGCGAAGAACAGGGTGACGGTGTGGTCGAATCCCCCAGGCCGACCCATTGCGTACATGCTTGTTTCGTGAAACAAGCCCGACGCGACAAACGTCCCCAGCAGCATACCCAGATCCCCAGCGATCCATCGACCAGGGTATCCACCGAGCACAGTGAATGTGCTGCGCAGAAGTTGGTGCCAGTGTTTAGCCCATAGATCGTGCATTGAGGTTGCTTGCCATGGGTTGTCGAGGATTGGTGGCCATTTGGCAGGTCTGCTGTAGAAGACGCCAACGGCGATCAGAACAATGAGGTCGTAGACCATGCCAAAGCCGGCAAGCAGAGCGCTGCCCGTGAGCATGTGAATGATCGTGGAGACGGTGTATCGCGGAATGAGAGGTAGTTTCTGGTAGAACATGCTCCCCCCGCTGGGAACGCCGACTCCTGGAAACACCTAGTAGCCTGTTCTCAGAAATTCATCGAAATAGCGTAGTTTAAATACCTTTATACAGCATTCTAGTAGATCGAGGAGCAGGAAATTCTGAATGAAGGACACGGCTGTCGCGCGAAGGAATGCGCGGCGTTCAAGAGGACGCGTCGGTGGAGGTATATATGTACCGTGCGAGAACTTCCATCCCAGTCCCCGCATTGTATGAATGAGCTCAAAGGCATCGTAAAGCCAAGCGGGGACCAAGCGAGACCCGGTCGTCTCTGAAGGTTTGGCGTGGCCGTTCGCAGAACCATTGACGACCTCTTCGGTCGCCTCTGAGTGTTCAGCATGACCGTTCGCGGATCCATTGGCAACCTCCTTGCCTTTCGGCTGGCCTGGTTCTCGCTCGCCTATCTTGAGCATGCCCTCGGGAGTCAATGCATATTGTAATGCTTTCGCAATGAGCACCTCGGAGAGGAGCGCAAGCCCCCAGTTGTAGACGGCGAGTTCTGGGATGGTGAACATGAATTTGAAGCCGGTCCATAGGCACGCGATCAACGTTGAAGGCAGCAAGAGGATTCGTATGTCTGCAGGTGGAATTCCAGTTAATAGACAACGTGGATAAGGGATATCGTACTGTATGTGTTTGGCCTGCGTGAGAGGAAAGCGAGGAAAACGATGGGAAGGAATGAGCACAGAAGAAGCGGGCTTGTGGTCAAACTGATCGGAATGCGCTCGCTGGGCTCGGGAATAACGGTCCGGAAAGCACGCAAGGCCCCGACTTGTATCCTGCATGGCTGTTAGAACCGGAGAGGATGGAGACTCGACTCGAGACGTACTCCCGATACAGCGTAGGTTTCATTCTGAGAAGAGGAGAGGACGAAGAAGATGACGTACCACTGATTAGTACGCCTTTCTTCTTCCGCCGTCTCGTGTAGTAATCCGACTCCAGCTTATTATCTCGCGCAGCGCCCTTGAAAGGATTTCAGACGGCTCTGCTTGGGCCTGCGGCGGCAGTATTGCCAGTACTATGGCAACTTTCCCAGGTCTCTTGTTCTCATCCGTTATGAATACTATGGCAATTTTTCCCACTGTACCATGGGTGTCTTGTTCTCCTCCGTCAACCAAAGCTTTCCGCCCAAGTCCAAGTTCTCCGTCAATGACATTCCGGACTTGAATTCTCAAGTCATCATCGTCACCGGGGGTTACTCTGGCATCGGCAAAGAAACAGTCAAGGCCCTACTTGAGCATAACGCCAAGGTGTACATTGCGGGGCGGAGTGAAGAGAAAGCCAAGGAAGCTATCAAGGAATTGCAGTCTCAAACTGGGAAAGAAGGTTTGTGGGTTATTCTGTATAGACTGGCCTGTACCTCAACGTTCACCAGCTCTCTTCCTTCACGTCGATTTAGCGGACTTGCCCTCCATTAAACGTGCCGCCGAGGAATTTAATCAGTATGAACCCTTGTTCTTTCCACTCTCCTTCTGAGTATGCGTAGGAAAGAGAGCCAGCTCCATGTCTTGTTCAATAACGGGTGAGTTGCGCGTTCTGCCACATTGAATATGAATTCAATTTGTGGTCAGAGGCGTGATGGTATATTGCTACACCTTATAGTGGCCAAAGAAGTTCTTAACCTTGCTTAGATTCCGCCGGTTGAACAACTTACCGCACAAAAGTACGATCTTCAATTTGGTACCAATGTGCTCGGTATGACTTTCGCCATCTCGGTTTCTTCGCTCACCCGCCAGTCTAGGACATTTCTATCTCACGAACCTCCTACTTCCACTTCTCCTTGCCACCGCGAGCCCCGGAAAACCCGCTCGAGTGGTCAACACTTCCTCTCTGGCATCCACCCTCTGCCATAGCATCAATTACAACACGGTCAAGGAGAGTCCGGCCAGAGTCAAACTGGGCACAAGTCGGCTGTACGCCCAGAGCAAATGGGGGAACGTCGTATTCAGTAACGAATTGTCTCGGCGGTACTCTGACCAGGGCATTGTATCCGTGTCTTTGAACCCAGGAAACCTTAAGACCGATTTGCAGCGCCATATCCCAGGCTTTGTTCGCTCGCTCATGGTATTTGACTTTCGTCAACCAAGCAACTCGTAGCCTGAATGAATCCCTGCAGAATTGGACTCTTCATCCCGTTCCTTACGGCGCTCTGACTCAATTGTGGGCAGGAACGACCGAAGAGGGTGCGACACTAGGTGGAAAGGTAGGCATTCGTTTTGATCACAAATCATTCGCAATGGGTTCTAATCTTCTCCACTAGTATCTCATCCCGTGGGCACGCGTCGGGAAGATGGAGCCAGCGGCTCAAGATTCAGCTGCGGGAAAGGAGTTGTGGGAGTGGGCTGAGGAACAGATACGTTTGGTCGCGGAGCCTTGAATATTCCAGACTTTCCCGGAAAATCTTTGAGATACCGTATGGCCTTGTGCCGATCTTCGCCTCGTGCCGATCATGAATGCATGATGACGGCGCTGGATCGGAGTGGGAAGACTGCAATAAGACCGTCTCGGATTCACAGCTGAACCAAAATCGAATGAAAAATCCCGCTGCTTGTATATGTGAGACACAGTGCTTGTATGCTGAGACAGGAGACGGACTAGGTAAATTCTGTAGGCCTATATGCCGGTTCTATGTCTGGATAAGCAGGGATAGACCGGATACTATAGCGAGCAGTCGGATTGCATGACATCATGGCACGTGAAGCACGCGGGGAGGTACATAAAGAGGTCCTCACATTCTCTCTGTTCCACATACACAATCTTCCAAGTATTTTTAATTCCTGTCGACTTCCACGGACAATCTATCGTTAGAGAAATGGTTGCGCGCAGACCACCAACACTTTCCACCATGGCCGAGTCGCCGTACGAAGCCCCAGACACTCCCAAGCTCTCACTCCACAGTCTCGCGCTGGACTCGGTCAATGGGGACCCCCGGTATGATGCTAACGGAACGGTTTATGGTACGGTTTCTTTACTTATACTTCTTTTGTTTTGCACGTGGTCGCGCCTGCCATCGGCATCAGTCGCTTCTTCCCTCTGTCCTTTACCCATTCCCCCTCCTTCGTTTTCCATGCCCTGCCCTTACTCTTTTTCCTGCTAGAAGATCGTCCCGATCACTCCCTGGACCCCGCCTGTACGTCTTTTTTCCGTGTTTTTACGCCGAGTTGCAAGCTTGACAATAATTCCAGCTGTTTATGTATTTACACCTTCGCAGACTGAGACCGCGGCTTATCTGAAACAACGGGAAGGATTTATGCCCCGCGGAGGCTCTGAGCAGCCACGTGCAGGCTCCTCGCGTCGTCAGCCGCAGCAGCGTCGCCATGCTGCTCCCATTCCCAATGCACCACCACCTCCCGAGTCGCCTCAGAACTATAATGCCCCCGTCTACGTCACCCCCCAGTACGCTCCTCCCCATGCAGCCTACGGCGGACAATACACGATGTCCGCCCAGCCTCCGATCAACATGCCCTACCCGCCCCAATCTATACACGCGGGCTTCCCTACAATCGCCTCTTACGCCCAGCAGTACTCTCCAGACACGCAACCCTACGCTTCTCAGACACCTCAGCCTCCGCCTACTGCCTATCGCTACGTTCCACCAATTTCCCCTTCGTATTCGGGTTACCAGCAGCCTGCCTCGTTCGCTTCACCGCCTACGATGTATCCCCCACACGGTGTGTACCAACAGGCGAGCCCATACGGGTCGTATCCCTCGCCACAACACGCGTCCACGGGACCACCACAGGATGCCGAGAACCCCAGTGGGACCTGGTGGTTTGTTCCTTCCCCGCCTCCCCAACAGCAGGCGCAGCAGCCACCGCCGCCCTCGCCGTACGAAAGCCAGCAACAAAATACCTCTCCAGCACCGTATTTCTACGGCAACCCGGTGTCCCCCGTGCAGCATCCGGAATCGTCTCCAACTCCACTTCAGCAACAGTACCTTGGCTCGCCCACATACGCTCGGGCATCGACACCTTCGTCTTCTGCCTCGAGTCCGCCACCGGCACTCCCCAGACCGCTCGTAAGGCGGCCGTACCATCCCAACCCGCCTGCGCATCGTTCCGAGTGGGTTATGTGGGCAGGCAATGTGCCCAGTGATGCAGGCCACGACGAACTGTGGCGGTTTTTCACTGCGACCGCTTCAAGTGCGACATCCTCTTCAGCTGCTTCGGATACCGCGTCGACATCGGCATCCAGCGAGCGTGAGCCCACCCAATCCGTGGGCACCGAAGTCTCAGGCGTCCTCAGCATATTCCTCATCTCGCGCTCCTCCTGTGCATTTATCAACTACGACACAGAGTCCGCCTTGGAGGCTTCCATCGCTCGCTTCAACGGCTTGCCACTGCGGCCAGCGGATCCGCGGTGTGCCAGGCTGGTCTGTCGCGTGCGAAGAAGGGACGATGATTTACGTGCTGGTGTGGGTGGACAGCGAGGAATGGGACTGCATACAAAGTATGTGAGGGACAAGGCTGCTGCTGCTGCTACTGCAAGCAGAGGCAAACAAAGGGCAAGCGAGGCGGCGACGGATGACGAGAGCAGCGAGAGCGCGGCGTCGCAACTCAGCGCTCTGTCTCTCTACTCTGGTGACGAGGAGCCCACTCGCCCGCCGCTCCGACCACACACGCACGGTTCGGCGAGTAGTGGGGGTGGCTCGCATGCCAGTGGTGCGAGTACCAACTCGAGTCTCCTTGTGCGCCACTTTCCGCAGAGGTACTTTATTTTGAAGAGTCTCACAAGGGTGCGCTTATTTTTACTGGGGCTTATCTTGGCCACTAACGTCATGTTTTGAATAGGACGACCTGGACCTCTCGGTACGCACAGGTGTGTGGGCGACACAAAGGCACAACGAGGGCGTGCTCGACCAAGCGTTCCGGACCGCGAAGGACGTTTTCCTCATCTTCAGCGTTAACAAGAGTGGCGAGTTTTACGGGTATGCAAGGTACGACGATCCATCCCCTCTGTGAGAACCGTTGGACTGATAAGCACCTTTTTCAGGATGTCGCGTCCTGTGGGGCAAGCGGAGACCGGGAGCTCGGGGTCAAGGGTCACGTGGGCGGCTAGGAGTCCACCGCTTTCTTCTCCTGGTTCGTCACCTAGTGCCGGGCGGGAGCGAGCACCACCTGCCGCGATCGCTTCACACCCTGTCCCACATGGAGATTCTTCCTCGGTGCATCAGATCCCTCAACCGATTCTGAGCGCCGGCGCCCACCTCGTCGATGATTCGCCTGCACCACTATCAGCAACGAGCCCGGCCGCTCCAGGTGCAGATCCCAGGAGGCTGGGACACGCGAATACCGCACCGGCGGTGCTCGGGCGGCCGCAGCGTGGGTTTAGCGGTGTCGATGCTGGGCCTTCGTATAGTCTTGATGGGTATGCTCGGCGTCCACCTCCTGAGCCCCAGATTGAGCTGGACGAGGCTGCGCCGTTTCGTGCCATGCGGAACGTGCCGGAGGGGACGGAGGAATTGGGTCGCGTGCCGGAGGAAGGGCAGGCGCAGGAGGAGGGTGCTGCTGAGGGTTGGGGGCAGAACTTTGCTCTACAATGGCTCTGCACGGAGCGGCTTCCGTTTACGAGAACGCGACATATTCGCAATCCCTGGAATCACGATAGGGAAGTGAAGGTGTCGCGGGATGGGACGGAGCTGGAGCCGGGGGTAGGGCAGGCGCTCTTGGAGGAATGGAGGGCTTATCTGCGTGAGCAGCAGGGGGAGGCGGCGACGACGACGACGACGACACGATCATGATATACGAAGAAAAAATCGTCTCACCACCACCAAAATGCCAGTGATATACGGATTGCACGTCAGAGACAAACGTCTGCTGGGCAGAGACGAGATGCCATTCACGAACGAACTATGCATTCTTAAACACGCGACATGCACAGGGAGGTCTGGGGGCTATTATCCTCTGCACATAGTCGTGTGCGTTTTTTTCCCACTCCTCTGGTTCTTGTGAGCTCATGTGTTGTTCGCAGTTGAAGCAGTGGCGGCTGCGCGCCACGACACGACAGGTTCTCTCTTGTCATATACGAAACAAGCAAGAACGCCAAATGCTGTTGTCACACTCTTTTACCGCTTTACAAACAAATCGCTATCATTTACACAAGGGCCTCATTGGGTTTTCTTCTGGTTCTGGTTTTTCTCGCCCTACACAATGCATGTATCAATAGGCAACATCACTACTGTACCCTACCTACGATTGGCACCATACACGAATCGCGCCGCGGGCGCTGGGTCATTCTTGTATTGTTTTCTTGCGCGTTAAGAGAAATGGCGAGTAGGCATCTTGAAAAAAGGTCGGACGTCCGCAGTTCACCGAGTCGAGTCAGTTCAAGATCAAGACTTGTGTCCGCTCACCCATGTCTCCCGTGCCCGGTTTCACCATCCGCAACTCGAGGACATCTCCCGCTCTCTTCCAGTCCACGGCCAATCGCCGCGTCGTACATCAATTTCTAGCTGAATCTCCCGAGGTGTATTGGAACAAGGGTCGATCGCAGGCAGTCATCGACCGTCAGATTTCTGGGGCGTGGATTTGTTTTGGCGTCTTTCATGGTCAAGGTGAAGACGAGACGCTGGTTGGTTTTGCACGAGTTGTCAGTGACGGTGAACGGTTTGTACAAAGTTTTGCAGGAAAGCAAGTAGACTTGAATTCTACGACAGTTTCGCGTATCTGGCAGACGTGTTCGTCCTCCCGGAATACAGGTCCAAGGGACTGGGCAAGGCTCTCGTCGTCGCAGCGTTCACGCAATCTGCGGATCCAGCGGTGACGGACGATGTGGTGAGCAGCGATAGCACGAAATGGAAGTGGCTTTTGTTTGCGAGTGGGAGAGCGGTGGATCTGTGAGTGCCTTTTCGCACTTGTTTTTCAAGCCAGCGTTACATAAGTTGCAGATATGTCGGGTTGGGATTCCAGCCGTCGGGGGTGTCGTATGAGCTCGCGCCAGGTGCGCTGAAGGTGGAATGAAGTCGGATGTGAGGGCCGATAGCGCCGGTGGCGGTGAAGCTGTCAATCAATTTCACGTTCCAACCACCTCAGTTTTGTATCGACGACATCCCCACTCAAAGAGGAGATAATACAGTCACTATACCTCGATGTCTTCTAGCGCAGCGTGCGACGCTTGTCGAAGACGTAAAAGTCATACTGCAGTTATGCTTGCATTCTTGCACTCACCGTGGTAATAGCTCGATGTGAGAGATAATCTGCATTCGACTGGGATATCTAGAATACAACAGGTGATGGTGCAGGACCCAATACGCGATGTTCTCGCTGCCTCGAATTTGGTCTCGAATGCACGCATCACACTCCCGTACAACAGCGTGGACCCAAGAACAAGTAGGCCAGACACTTTGCCTTGGCTTCATATCTAATTGCCTCAGGTTGGTGGAAGAGCTGAAGAAACAGATCGAGGTCCTGGAAGCCCGACTCAGATCAAGACTCTGCTCTCAATGCTCCCGCCCTTTGGACTCGGTGCATGAACGTCCTGAGTCTCCGTCGATTTTCCATGGTTCTCCAGAGAGCCTCGACTCGGTCTCCGCGACGCGCGAGGAAGACGCTTCAAACGAGCTGGCCGATTCTTTTCGCCACATTTCCATCACAGGTCTCAATAAGAGCAAGTTCTTTACTGTGGGAAGTAGCTTTGGCCTTCTCAGCAGTGCCATCGATGTAACACGCTCGTCGACTGGCATTCACTCGCTCATCTGTTTTTATAGGAGAAGGAAAAGTATCACGGCCAAGTTGTCACACCATCTCCGGTGCGGACTTGGGAACTGCGCCGCCGGATTTATTGGGAGCCTTTGCCTGTGCGTCTTGCTATGCGATCTCGAACCTTTGCTTGACCATGGCGACCGCAAGTGGGAGCAAAGGCTGCGCCACGAATCACCATCATATGTATTTCCCCCAGACGACCTCATCGACTCGCTTATCCAGCTCTATTTCATCAATGTGCATGCCACTTTCCCTGTCCTACACCGTCATTCATTCAAGCAATCCCTGGCTGAACAACGTCAACTTTCGGATCCCAGATTCGGGGCGGTACTATTGGCCGTCTTGGCTGTCGCATCGCGGGTATGCCCTTACGACCGGTTTCTTAAGATGATACCAAGTGTTTGCTTTAGTATTCAGACGATCCAAGAGTGTTGATTCCTGGCGAAACGTCTCCCCTCGGCTCTGGATGGAACTTTGTTGCACAAGTGCAGATTACTCGCAGGTTTTTTGAGCCAAATGTCCATGACGTGCAATTTTACTGCGTCAGTTTTGATCTTTCTACACTGTGTTGGACCTTACATCGTATTCCAGCTCATGGCCATGTTTGCAATGGGGGCATCATCCCCTTACAACATCAAATTATACGTGGTCAGACGGTTGACTTTCAAACTCGCTGGTGCCTGATCCATATAGGGCCTTGGAATATATTGCCTCGAGCACCGAAACCGGCACCCCAGACCAAAGCCAGAGAATGGACCACATACATTCGAAGACGAGTTGTGGAATCGAGCATTTTGGTCCGTCTTTGCGCTCGACGGAATGATGTGTGCTTTTATGGGGTGTCCACCATTGTTTCACGTCGAGGAGCAAGTCTTTGTTGCGCGCCTCTGTTTACCTCTGTTGACAGCCACGCATTCAGCTTTAATTTTGACCCTCCGTTGGATATCGACGACGACTACTGGGAGAAGGGATTTACACAGCCAATTGGAAAGCCTTCCCTGCTCTCTTTTTTCGTGTGTTACTCGCGACTCTGTGAGGTGCGTACTTTGGAGATGGACATAGACGATGAGCTGACTGCAGAAAGATCCACGGGGATGCATTGTCCCGACTGTATGCTGCGAAGAAGAAAAAGACAAAGATGGGATGGACAGGGACACGATGGGAGGTTGATACCGTTGCCCAGCTCGACTCGGCGATGAATGCCTTCTTGGATTCAATACCGTCTCATCGTAAGCATCCATATCCCGTGTTTCATTCGCTTTCCCACACAATCACAGTGCGATGGGACGCCGAAAAGACGTGGGCGGAGCCGTCTTTTTTCGATCAATCTGCCGTGCTCTATGCAAGCTATTACCACACTCAAATTACTGTGAGCAGACTGGATGTATCCTTGAACAGTCGCTGATGGCGATCCCAGATTCATCGACCGTATATCCAAAAAGAAAACCCGCTGACAATGTCATCCCTCTCCATTTGCACCAGCGCCGCGCGGTCTGCCTTGTGTATTGCACATGCCTGGATTAATCGCTTCCAGCGGGTTGCGTTGCCGTTCTTGCAGGTACTTCCCTCAACTTATAGCATGGATATCCGTTGAAGCATCATCAGCACTCGTCCTTTGTGGCCGCTATTATTCTTTTCTTGAACTTTTATGGTTGCAAGCGTGCTGGGCATACGGAGGACCTCAAGAAGGACTTTCCCTATATCCAGGCAGCAATCGAAATCATGAGGTGTTCTGAAGCAAGGTCGGTGCTCTCGGAGGGGATCAAGAGGGTCGCCTACTTAATTCGGTGTGTGCACAGATACCACCAGGCGGGTAGAATGCTCGAGATGATCCAGCAACTGCTAGTCACAGACCAGGATGAGACCGATTTACCAATTAATCTGGAACCTCTGGAGGGGTCGCGGCCAGAGCATCTTGCCGCCGAAACAAGTATTGAACAACTTCTCGCAGAAACGTCTGCATTGGATACGCCGAATGTTGATTTCGGAAACCAGTTCCTTCAGGACGAGCTGATGGGGATGTGGACTGCTGCTCCTGCAGATTTGATGTAAGCTGTTCAGTCGTGTCCTCTGCAGTCTAAAGAACCGCGCCTTGCAGGAACGTCAATCAGTGGGGTGCGTATATGGAGAGTATCAACATGAATGGTGGGAATTGGGCAGGCGTGTAATATTTGCATTGCCCCATAATTTATTACCTTGATTCCTACTGGCCTTTCGCAATAAAACGACTCTGAATCGAGTCGGTGTACGTTACTGTGCATCAATTCCGTTTCGGGAATGTGACTGTCACAAGACGCGCGTCGCGCTTTACTCAGCTCTTGTTAACCATGTCCGCCGTCCCGCCCCCAAACGACCCCCCAGCAAACCCAGAGAAGCAGGCCGAGGACGCGCCGACTCAGGCTGCCTCCGGAGATGAGGCCCCAATGGATACCACCCCGGACCAGCCAGCCGAGGAAACTTGGGCAGACATTCCAGAGGACGTCATGGCCCTCAGCACCGACGAAATCGTCACACGAACGCGCCTCATTGAGAACGACATGAAGGTGCGCCATGTCCTCTTCCCGTGGGCCAGGGGGTTTGACCAATACTGCTACAGGTCATTCGTTCAGAAACTCTACGGCTACAACACGAACAGAGTGTGATGAAGGAGAAGATTCGGGACAATGGCGAGAAGGTCAAGCAGAATAAAGTCCTTCCGTATCTCGTCGCAAACATTGTCGAGGTATCTTGTTGTGCTTTCCATTCGCTGCTTGTTCGCTTACCGTCGTATAAGATTCTTGACGTTGATCCCGAGGTCGAAGAGGACGGTGCCAACCAGGACCTCGACTCTATGCGCAAAGGAAAATGCGCAGTCATCAAGACCTCGACTCGACAAACCGTCTTCCTGCCGTTAATAGGTCTGGTGCCCTCGGAGAAACTCCAGCCTTCAGACCTTGTCGGTGTTAACAAAGACTCTTACCTCGTCCTCGACACTCTTCCTGCCGAATTTGACTCGCGCGTCAAAGCGATGGAAGTCGACGAGCGGCCAACGGAGACTTACACGGATATTGGTGGGTTGGAGAAGCAGATTGAGGAACTTGTCGAGGCTATTGTCCTGCCCATGGAGCAAGCGGACAAGTTCAAAACTCTCGGTATCCGACCTCCCAAGGGCTGTCTCATGTACGGTCCTCCAGGTGCGTGTGTTCGTCTGACGCGTGAGTTTGTGCCGACCATTAGCAAGGAACTGGCAAAACTCTTCTCGCTCGTGCTTGTGCCGCCCAGACGAAAGCATGTTACCTCAAGCTTGCTGGTCCTTCTCTGGTGCAGATGTTCATCGGAGACGGTGCCAAACTTGTGCGAGATGCCTTTGCTCTTGCGAAAGAGAAGGCCCCGGCGATCATCTTTATCGACGAACTGGATGCTATCGGCACCAAGCGTTTCGATTCTGAGAAGAGCGGTGACAGAGAAGTCCAGCGGACTATGTTGGAGCTCCTCAACCAATTGGACGGCTTCAGCAGTGATGAGCGAATCAAAGTATGTTTTATCCTTTTTGGTACGTTCCTGTTCTCATGTGTTAGGTGATCGCGGCGACGAATCGAATCGACATCCTGGACCCTGCCCTTCTGCGTTCAGGTCGACTTGATCGCAAGATCGAGTTCCCACTGCCAAACGAGACGGCTCGTGCCCGCATCCTGGAGATTCACTCGCGCAAGATGTCTGTGTCCGGCGATGTCAACTATGAGGAGTTGGCGCGGAGCACGGACGAATTCAACGGGGCGCAGCTGAAGGCGGTTTGTGTTGAGGCAGGGATGATTGCCTTACGGGAGGGCGCGACGAAACTGGGTCACGAGCATTTCCTGAGCGGGATCGCAGAGGGTAGGCCGAACTTTTCTCTATTTTGATCGATTGCTGACCGTCCGTCTCCAGTTCAAAGCAAGAAGAAGAATGACCTTATATATTTCGCTTAGGTTTGTCTTAGTATGTTTGCAAGATAGATACTCTTTTCGGTTTTGCATCTCTTCTTTCTTGATTTGCTTCTTCAGCACCCTGCAATCTCTTCCGAAGCAACCCCTGAAGTCCAGGTCGAATGTCTGCGGCCCTTATTAGACGTCGGGCGGGCATCGCTCACCGCTGTGGCGTTCATTCTGAGTCTCGACCACAGATTGATACTCCACATGCTTCTCTTCTCACATGGCAGACACTCTTTAAAACAATCGCATTGCTAGGTTCCGTTGGCTACTCCCACTCCCCATGTATCTGCAGAAAGTCGCCGCTCTTGCCCTGCTCCCGCTTGTCTTGGCTCTACCTTCCCCTCGGCAGAGCACGGCTGGCACCATTGTCTCCCCCGCAGATGGAGCGGTCATCGCACCCGGCGCGGCATTCGACTTTCAATATCAGACCATGGCGGATTATGGAGTTTCTAGCTACAACGTTGGTATTTTCTTTCGGGCAGTGTGCATCGTGTTGACCTCCTTCAAGTATACAGTTTGGCTTCTGACTTCTGTACCCACGTCCTTTGCCCAGTCGAATAACTTTGCAGAGGGACACTATCTTGGCCGTTTTGCGGAACCGAACTACCCCGGTTTGTTTTACTAATGCTCAGTTCTTGGGTACTCACCGTTGGTCTCTAGGTAACCCGAACCCATCTAACCTCCCGCCTGCTCAACTCGTCATGCCCGACTTTTCGAAAAATCCGGGTGGCTTTGGTCTAGGCGAGAGTGACAGTAATGGAGACTTTGTACTCGCGGTCTTGGAGGAATATGCAACTGGTTTTGTAAGAACATTGTCTCCACTCTTCGTGTGCGCTGACTGCTTCTAGGGTGCTGTCGGATCTCGCTTTAATCTCGCGATGAACAGAATCACTTATAATTCTACCTCGGACTGATCTACTTTTCACGGACGGACCCTTTCTCGGAGTGGATACTTCTTTTGACATTGTACAATCTACAGACATTCTATTATACAGTGTGCCAGTTTCTAGGCGTCCTCAGAACTTCCATTAGTTTCCCTTCTTCCGTGCCCTCCCCTCCAAGATCGGTCATGTACTCCCATCTCGCCACCTCGGGCAGACTCATCAGGATGCTCTCGATCCTCGCACCAGGAGTCATGAGGCCGAACTTGGTACCCCGATCTACGACGAGATTGAACTCGACATAACGGCCTCGGCGGATGAGCTGCCACCGACGCTGCAGAGGCGTGTAGGGTAACGAGTGTCTGCGAGATAAAATGGGGAGGTAGGATGGAAGGAAAGCGTTGCCGAGTGCTTGGATGAGGACGAAAATTTCCTCGGGTGTACGAGGCCGCTTGTCAGAGTCTTGGAGTCGGACGTGAGAGCCCGCGTTCAGGTCGTCGAAGAATATGCCGCCAATGCCGCGGGACTCGGAGCGGTGGGGAATGTAGAAATACTCGTCGCACCACTTCTTGAAAGCAGGGAAGAGCCCAATGCCATGGGCATCACACGTCGTTTTCAACGTCTCGTGAAAGTGCTGGGCGTCCTCTTCAAAGAGGTACGACGGGGTGAGGTCGGAACCGCCCCCAAACCACCACGCGAGGAGCTTGGGCTCTTCTGTGCCTGCTTCACTCGCCGGTTCGGTAATCTCGAAGTAGCGGTAGTTGGCGTGGATGGTGGGAGCGTTGGGATTCCTGGGGTGTACCACGAGGCTCAATCCTGCAGCAAAAAAGGGCAGCCCGCCCTCTGGGTTCTCGGGCAGAGGCATCGATGTATGGTCTGCGCGCATCTGCTTGATAGCAGCGGGAGGGAGGGTGCCATGCACGATCGAGATATTCACCCCTGCCTTCTCGAGGATGGTTTGGGAGACAGCCTCGGCACCGTCCTCCGAGGGTGGCAGAGCGAACACACAAGACTGGCCAGATCCACCTTGGGGCCGAACCCACGAATCGCGTTTGAACGGAGGGGCATTGGGATCGAGGGTCTCAAAGCCCGAGACGATCTCGTCCTGGAGGGAAAGGATGTATCGCTCTACTTGCTGCCGCATTGGCTCTGCCATGGTGGTGGGAGTGAGAGAGACGCGTTGGAAGCATTTTGTGCAATCTGTGCAAAGCCGAGACAATCACTGGCTCGTTCCAGATGCGTGCCGAGCCGGCTCGTTCTAGACTAATGGCGGAGGTTGCCTCCTTAGACGACAAGGCGCGCTACGAAGCTCTCAAGAAAGAACTCTTGCAAGCCCTCCCCAAGAAACGCGCCCTCGACAAACAGCTCGTCCGTTCCTCAACCACGTCCGTTTCATCCCACTCAAAGCGTGCAGGCGGACATTGAATCGCAAATCTATGACTTGGAGAAGACGTATCTCACAGAGACGGCTGCGCACAATGGGGGGAATATAATCACCGGCTTTGAGGGCTACCTCAAAAACACCAATGCGAACAGGAGGAAATACGACGTTGCAGACAGCGAACGTCTCTTTTCAAGCAGCAGTCTCACTTATGGCAAGGTGCGTCTGTTAGCTTTTGGTGACACTTTGGATGCTGACCCGACAGTCTCTCGACCTCCTGCGGGACAATGACGACGGTCCGGAAGAGCTCCAATTCAAGCAGCCGAGTACGCCTGGCGTGATCAGCGTCCCTCCGGCGACGAGAGGCCAGGAGTATGACCAGTCGCAGGCCAAGAAGCATCGAGATAGAGAGTATCAGCGACGGAAACGAGCGAGTGCCACTGCGAGCCAACGGAGCAGCACGAGCGACGAGGAGACGGTTACGGGCTCGTCGCGCAGGGTAACAAAGAAGGCGAGGCTGGGTGAAGACTGAATGAATTACTGGTGCGTGCCCTCGTCTTTCTTGACCTTGTCGTGTGCTTAAAGAGTACAGTATCTGTATTGTAAATGTAACATGGTTCACAAACCCATAGTGGTTAACAGCTCGACGACGTCTTCTTCCTCCATGCCCCCTCCGTCCGGATCTACCCCTTCGATGCATCGTGAAATAGCAATGACCTCCCGCGTCTCCTTGGCGCTCACCCACACTCGACCATTCACGCCCACGGCAGCTTCTAACGGAAAACGGGAGCCTAGGAGGGGCAGAAGGAAATGTTTCGAGTCGAGCAGCTGTCTGCACATTCGTAAACTGCAGCGGACCATGAAGCCGCCCTTGAGCTCGCCGAAACCTTCCGCCTTGTGTGTTTGGGCGTCGAAACATTCGAGCTCGGGTTCCATATCTTTATGTGCAAGGGAAAGGCGAGCATAGACTATATTCCCGATCTAGTGACATTTGAGTCGATGGAATAATGAGAAGAGGATACGAGTTACCTTGAGATTCGGCTTGTTTCTTTTAGTCGCGCCCTCGAACGCAAGACCGTCCAAGGAAGCAGTGTGTGCAGAACCAATGTCGACGCGGAAGCCCTCGCCCGCTTTTTGGACAATAACTCCAATGACGGATTCTTGCGGAGCAGGAACGTACTACTAGACATCTGAGATGCGCCTTGTAGAACACAGAAAGCACGGACCCGTCTTGAATTATTTTCGACCCACCATTTGCTACGATTGGCGGAATGATTCAACGAGCCGGCGCGTGTCGCTATTATGGACGATGCGGTTTGGAGTAAGCCGGGGCCTAGCTTGAGGTTTACATGTTGTGCGGGGACGTGTTGGCCAGGAAGAACGGTGTCCATTGAGAAACTGCTTTTTGATTGATGACCACTCCGTTGTTCCACGACTTTCCCGAACTCGCTCATTTCTCGTGAGACCGAGAGCTTTTACTTGCACGGGAAATCTCACTTCAGGCTGTAGACGCGAAGATCTGGAAGACTTGTTAAATGACCATGTCTACTTTCAAGCTGTTTTCCACTCGTTGCCTCGCGTCAAGGCCATGTACGATTCTCAGGCAGAATTAGGGATGGCCAACGAGTCGATTGCTAGTGCGTCTATGGTCATTTATTCACTACAGGACTTGTCTGAGCAAGGCCAAGGACACAATCTTGCTCTGCAAGAACCGTTGCACAAACTACGCGCAGAGACCAAACAAGCCTTTGACGACGCCAAGAACCTCGAGGCGCGGTGGAGAGAGGTCGACAAGGAGCAGAGAGAAGTTTATCAAGTCCGTATCCTTTCCTCGCTAGGCTATTTGTCTGACATTGCACCCCACTCTCCAGCGGTTCAACGCCCAGTTCTTGCTCATGCGTCTCAAGCATAGCAAGACCGAGCAAGACGACGCTTCCGAAGCGCTCGCGTCTGATTTTGTTCAACAATCGCCGACCTCTGGAGGTTCAGGCACGCCAAATGGCGGTATGGGCAGGGAGATTGATGAATTCGTGAAGGAGTACAAGAATATGAGGAAGACGTATCATAAGCGCGTTATATGGGAAGACCGATGGTCCACGGGTTTGGTTAACTGGAGAGACGATTGATTCGAGTGGTGTACAGTCAGTCCTTTTTTCCAGCACGCGGCTGAAACGATGCTCATCCCTTCCTCAGATTACTGTATTATTATGTAGGCGTTCGTACTATCGCCGAGTCTTCTATGCCTGCAGGGCCGTTTTATAAAGGAAGCAGCAGCTTATTGCTTCCCTAAATGCTCTTCTCCATCCTGCCCCTCTTGTGCATTTTTTCTGCGGTGTCTGCTTCCACCCCCGCCATCATCAAACCTGCCAATGGCTCGTTCATCGCGCCAAACGAGGTGTTCCACTTCCAGTATCAATCCATTGCCGACTATGGTATCTCGAGCTTCAATTACACCGTGTTTTTGTTCACCACCCCTCCGCGGTACTTGGGGCGTGAAAATGTGGTGGTTCTATAATTTCATAATTTCTAGGTTCTTCGTACCCTCTGAAAATTTCGCGTCTGGCTATTATTTGGGCAGATTCGCCCAGCCGAATTATCCTGGTTTGTACCTTTTCATCTCGTTGCCACAGTTTCGTGAATTCCTTCAGGCAATTCATCTCCGCACAACACCCCGCCGTCTACTTTGAAGATGCCGGATTTCTCCAAGCATGGAACTCCCTCCGCACACGCCGTATTCTACTTGGCGGTCCTTGAGGAGTACGAAGACGGTTCGGTGAGTTGAACGTGCACGTTTTTTTTTACTTGAATCTTTCTCTCAACGAACCTCACAGCCGTCAGTGGGTTTCAAAATGAGTCTCGCCGTGAACGAACTCGTATACAATGCATCGAGTCATTGAGAACAAAGCCTACATACGACTATTTACGCAGCCTTTCTTGTTCTTTTTGGGGCCTCTCCGCCTGTAATATCGCGAGCTGGCGGCTAGACGCCGGAGTGTGATACCGCGACGCCGCGCTTGCCTTGACCGCATCCCTCAGCATCTCAGAGAACCGCTCCCGACCAAATGCAACGCCTTGCTGGAATCGCACACGCTGGAAAAACGCAGGCCACGTGTTGACCTTGTCTGTGGTCGAATCAGTTCAATTCATGCATGGAAGCGGAAAAACGTACAGATCTGCTTGATTTCCTGCACCATCTGCGTAGGTAGCTCCTTATCAGGGAACCCGTAGTTGTCGTCCAAACGGCCGATATTCGCCGCGTAGGCGCGGAAGAAGATATCGAGGAATGTGATTTGGAACATGATCAGTCGCAAACTTGTCGTGGCCTGGGCAAACGTCTCCGCCAGCCTGTAATCATTCGGGCCTGTTTCGAGGACTTCCAAATGCGGGGAGGCTTTGAGTACCCAGCGCACATTCCGGACGATAGCCTGCTCCAAGAAAGGCCCGGCAAGGTTCGACCACTTGATAGGTGGGCCGCCACCAACAGGCGGCTGGCAGAGAACGAGCATGATGAGGATGATGAGCTCGCCTAGATCTGGGACGTGGGTTTTCACCCGATAAGCCTTGTCGCTGATGAAGCGACGGAGACGTGCCGTCGCGTCACGGAGAATCGTCTGGTCGGAGCGAACGAGGCAGAGGAGCAGGTGGAACAGGTGGCAGTAAGCGACAACCGCTTTTTCTGAAGCGTGAAGAAGCGATTTGCCGGTGACTGAGCCCTGGGTGCCTAGCGCCTCGTCGCAGTTTTTCATGAGCGACACGACAATGTGATTCATCATACGAAAGACGACGCTGATGGAGTCTTGCCGCTTCGGAGGGCCCGCCGGTTGGCGACGAGGATTGCGGCTCATCCGTTGCTCGGCTCGTCGCACTTGAGCATCAATCTCCCCAAGACGCGCCCAGATGGTGGGGTAGACGCGCTTGTAATGCTCACGGGAGAATGCAAGCGGGAGGAAGAAGCCAAAGGCGCGCTTCTCGACGCTCTGTCGGACTCCGAATTCAGTGAACGCCCGCGCACTGAGCCAATCAAAGTCCGACGAGAGTGTACGGGCGGAAGGATTGAGGGCGACACCAATGCCGAGGACGCTATCAACAAGGGGTGTGCGAAGGAAAAAGCAGCGAAGCTCGCGCTGGAGAAGGACATGGGCTTGATGCACGAGGGCGTCGAAACGCGGGTAGGCCTGCGAGAGGGAAATGACGGTCTCTGATGGAAGACGTTCGGCGAGGGCGAGGAGAACGTCATCATTGAGCAGAGCGAGCTGGCAGGATGCTGGTGGAGTGAGGAGCACTGAAGACTCTGCGTTTTCAACCATCGCAGACACTTCCTTCACACAGTGTGGGACCGCCGCTGAACCATATGGACAACGTGGACATTTCCACCGCTGAATGCGACTCAAAGTCTCGGTCCAACGCGGATTACGCTCCTGCATGCAGTGAAGGCGATTTGGGTCGGGAGGTAGCGGTGTGTGGCGGAGCATTGTCGACTTGGCGGTGTGCAGAAGTGGTCCAATCGGTGTGGGGTGCGAGCTAAGGACAACCTCTGGACGACCGTCTGCGTCCCACTCTG
This sequence comes from Roridomyces roridus, assembly GCA_029378245.1. Taxonomy (NCBI): domain Eukaryota; kingdom Fungi; phylum Basidiomycota; class Agaricomycetes; order Agaricales; family Mycenaceae; genus Roridomyces; species Roridomyces roridus. Next base: position 71,677 of record JARKIF010000114.1, on the reverse strand, counting down.
TACGCAATGTCTCCTGAGGAGTCGCGTAACGGTAGTATTTGCTACCGGGGGTGTGGCGAGAGCGTTCCAGAACGTCCTTGTCCACCCCGAGTTCCGCCTCCCGGAAGTACCGTGCGACGGTGTCATCGCCGATTTCATAAGACCCGCCCCAATCCTGCTCCACCTGCAACTAATTATGAGGCTCGTTCAAGATGATGAGACAGATCACGGACCTTGGAAGAGGAGAAGAAAGTCAAGAACTGGAGGAAAAGACCGCGAAGGGTGAGAGCGGGGGAGTAACCACCGTTGTAGCCGTTCTCGCGGTAGATCTGGTCTTCGGTCTTGAGCAAATCACAACAAACATAGCTGCCAAACAGATTTGGGTGTTGGATGCCGTCCAGACTGCAAGAGACGGAAGGTGGAGAAGCCGGCTGTATCCAAGATTAATGCCTAGTCCAACTTTTGAGCCCGAGAACATACCCAATTGTCCGGAAGGGAGACATCAAAGTGAAGAGATAGGTTTTTCCAAGGACCAGCAGGAGGTGTGAGCACAAGACAGAACTTGCGCACATTGGCATCGTCAATGAAGACGGCCACACCAGGGTAGGGGGTATCATGAAGCTCAGCGAGATCGCGGTACAAGCGCGAGAGGAGGGACGGCGAGGAAGCCATGCATGCTTGGAAGAGGGGGCGCTCCTTAAGTATACGAGGCCCAAGTGTCAGAATGACTGGGTCTGAATATGCAATTCATCGTCGGGTGCGAAGACGGCTTTGGTGAGTCAAAGAGAGCACGTATTGGCTAGGTCTGAATATGCAATTCATCCTCGGGTGCGAAGATGGACTTGGTGAGTCAAAAGGGCACGTATTAGCAATGAGGGGAAGTTGTCCAGATGGATAATTCCCGAGATAAAACGAGAGAAACACAAACAGAGTGTACTCAAGTCCGAAAAGAGATTCGTCGGATCAAACGGCCCGTCAACCCATCAAACGTTCGCGCTCTGCTTCTGCCCATGTCCACCGACTCCATCGTCCACACATCTGGTAAGTTTCCCTTGTCCAAGGTTTCCCAATCTTATATTCTCAAAGATATTTCGCCCGACAGTCCTCTCTGTCGCATTCTAGCCGTTTCAGCCTCGCTCGACCGTGCGGTTGCCTTGATTGGCCGTACGCGCTGCGCTCGCTGCGTCTCACACACAGCTGATGGCCTAACCAGGCATTCAGGCTCTCAATCCAAGTGCCCCGCTCCCTGCTGATGCCGATCCTGCACCTTCGGAACAGCCTGAAATCGAATCAGCATCTGCTGAATCGTCTACACCCGCCCTTGGCGCATCAACGCGCATTCCCTGGACACTTTCCAACAAATACTACTCTGCCGCGGTCCACTTTGCTGTGCACACCGTCACGGGATTAAGCCCGCACACGGTGCGCGAGGCTCCAGCAGTGTTATTCGTCTGGAGTAAAGGCGGGGTATGTCATGTTTCTACTGTCTACCTACAGATTTTACATCTATCTAGGCGTACAAAGACCACATTGCGCGGCTCGCAGGAGATATGCGTGGTGCAGAGCCGGAAGTCGCGCTTGCTGTACGCGTAGCCAGCGACGGAGAAAAGGACGAGGAGCAGGATGACGAAGAAGAGACCGACGTTGACGAATTCCTCTCGGAACATGGATTCGAGTTTGTCGATGTGTCGGAGGAGCAATCATCTAGAGACGAGGGACCATTTGGACAAGGTGTGTCTTTTATTTTCTGGCACTTGGACAGCCGGTAATTGATATATTCAGACAACCCTGGTCTGCCCCGTGTTTTGGATGCCCTTAGCACGATCATGTGGCCGTCCATGGTCGCGTCGCCGTCCAAGACAGGTCTGAAGAACAAACGCAACTGGGAGTGGGCGCGAGGCTCATTAGACAACGACGACGATCCTGCCCCGTCACCGTCACTGTTCCACAGCAGGCGGGAAGAGGAGATGAAGGAGCTCAGTCATTGGCTCGAGAACGAGGATCCATGGCGGAGTGCCGAGGACACGGTGACTTCCCCCATAGAGGTGCCGTCAATGGAAGGCTGGAACGAAAGCGTCGCCGAAGAAGGCAAGGAGGGAGGTTTCGGTTTCGACGACGATTTCACCGTTTTCGTGTCCGCGCCGCCAGCGGAGGATGAATCGTTCGATGCAGATGCTTGGGACGACGAAGGTGACAGCGCTCAAGGGCTACAGGCCCACAAGCTCTACAACTACAGTTCGCTTGGGAGCGCGCAGGATTTGACGCAAGGGGCCGAAGAGTGGGCGTCTGGGAGCAAGAGCCAAGAGGACGAAGAAGATGCAGAGCTGCCAACGGATGCAGAGGTGGAAGCGATGACTGCACGGATATTTGGTCTTCCCTTGGAAGCCGATGAGGCGGGCGGGGACTCGGGTGAATACCACATGGCGCCATTTGACCTCTCACGGGTGATGAGTGCCTTGGAGGGTATGAAGGCTGAAATCGCGGGCATGACAGACGAGGAAGAGCGTAGAAAGGCGGCGGCCCAGGTTGCACTAGGGCTGGTTTACGGTCTGGAGAGCGATGAGAGTGCCAATGTGGATACACTAAATAGAGATGCCTAACCAAATATGAAATTATCTTTCTCGTCGATCCTTGATCAGTGGCCCACCATCATGTCTTCCCGACTCCGCCTAGTCCGTGCATGAAGCTCCCCGCGACAAGTCCATTCGAGGTGTTGCCCTCCCCAGAACGGCCGAAATCGTCTTCTCATACCCTGAAGAAGCGTCATTCGGCTACTACTCTCACGTCCCACACGACCACACCTTCTCTTCCTCCCAGACCCCCGCGCAATCCTGCTCGTGCTTCAGACCCTAAAAAAAAGCAAAAAAGACCGTCAACCGCAACGGGGACTCGCGAGGAGGTCTCTGGCGCTGCTAGCATCTTTTTGGCACAGCACTCATTATGTTCACCACTTATTAGGTTACTCCGTGGGAGTTCTTCCCGGTCAATGCACCGACCGACGAACTCCCCGTCGTCGTCGTCGACGAACGCGATAATCAGGCAACCACGACTGCTACGGGCCGCACTGAGGACGTGCTCCCTTGGGAACTTTTTCCTGCCCCGACTTATAACGACCCGGCCGCAACCAACACCGATCCGGGTATCAATGGAACCGCACCAGCCCCGCAAGCTAACCATACCCAGACGCGCCAGGTAAGACCAATTAAGCCCAATTATTCGTCTTGCGCGTTTCATGCGGGCCACTTATCCCGTCCTCTAGACTCGCGCATCGACCAGCTCCTTGCTTTCCTTCAACGACATGCCGCTTGTTCGCCGCCGCAAAAGTACAGGCGCCAAGGTGCCTGCTCTTCGCTCCCAAGCCGTCCCTCAGCCCACTGCGTCACCCCGTCCTTCCGTCTCGGCCGTGTCACCTACGCGTTCCCCCACCTCATCACCCAGGGTGCTTCACAAAATTCCCAGTGCTGCGACAGTCCGGCCTTCTCTTCCTCTCAAGGCCTCGAGCGGTCCCGTGCCCACGATTTCGACTCTAGAAGCCAGTTCACCTGATGATTTAACGCCTACACCTACACCTCACCTCACCCCGCCTTCCACACATCACACGACCACGCATGACCCCAAATTCTCAACTGCGGACCGGACGATCCTGCAAGAACTGCGCCGGAATATGAGTGCGCGTGCCGCCCAATTCGTCATCAAAGGCGGCCCCGCGGAGAATACATTGATGCAAATGGGCGTCAGGCACCACGCGTATGACCGCGAAGAGGTGCCTTATCCGCGCAGCTATGCCAGAGAGGTTCTTGACCTGTGAGTTCATGTTCCTGAAAATCTTATCGCGTGACCACCCGACGTCGTGCCTGATCACTTTGATTGATCCGCTCTTTTGCAGGGATGTTTGGGAGACGATGGCCTGCCAGAGAATCTGTGATAGTCTGACCTGGCATGTGTTTCCTACTCCGCCGACCAAAGTGTAAGCTCCCCTATCATACCGAGAAGTATCTCATCGTATGGCAGGTTGGACATTGGTTGTGGTCAGTCGCCACCTTTGCGATAAATTGTGGTGCAGTGGCGCTGATTCAAAGATTCTCTCCACAGGCACGGGGACATGGATCCTAAATTGCGGCATGGCATGGCCGGTACGTTGTCCAGGTTGCACTGAACGAGATAAAAATTGATGATTGGACAGAATTGTCACTTTGTTGGTACGTGGCCGACGGCAAGTCTTCCAGCATCTAATATGTTGTTAGGGATGGATATCGTCCCGTTGCACCCCAATCTTGGCGCGTCTGGACTGGCGACACGAATTACTTGGGTGCAAGCCAATTTGTACGGCATCTATTCCGCTGTCCGAGTGGGTTCAGCTGACGATCGTATGCTACAGTCTGGAAGGTCTCCCATTTGAGGCTGAGGAGTTCGATATGGTGTAAGTGGGTGCGTATGTGTGGGTATGCGATGGGACTTGACGACAGATAATCAGGCACATCAAACGGATTGCTCTAGGGGTGCCAGAAGACAAGGTACGTTCGTGGTTACGTGAGAATAACAACACGGGACTGATATCCGCCAAGTGGGACCGTCTCTTTGAGGAAATTGTGCGGGTTTTGAAGCCTGGTGGCGCGTTTGAGGTATGCTACGCACCATTGAGCGGGTCAAGATGCTTATTTCGCAGTTGATCGAGGAGGATTTATTTTTCCCCGGCAAGACTGCGGACGATGAATCGGACTCGGATTCGGATGTGGCATCAGACATGCTGTTTGCACGGCGCGATTCATTTACCACTGACGGTGAAAACGAGGACGACGAGTCGGTTTTGACTGGCTCTGGCGGTTCGCGTGTGTCTTTCGATGCGCCGACACCCAACACGAGTTTCGGCGCTATTCCTGCGACTCCCCCGCGCACAGTGTCGCCGTTGCCGATGCTCGAAACTCTCATTCAAGAAGAGACTACCGTAGAGCATGAGACCGAGCCGCCACGGGAGTTGAAGAAAACACCTAGCACACGACATTCATTCCAGGGACGTACATCAGGACCCCTCCGTCTGAACACGACCTCGACGGCGTCGCTACATGGTCCGGGATCCACGACCGCGGCGCGCCTGAAACCTCGAGGTTACTCGACTTCGACTTTGGTTCCGTCCTTGAACAATCATACTCCGGCGCCGTGGACTCCACCAACACAAAGTACAGGGGCTGGGCCAGCAAAACCTTCCATCGCACCGTTTCTGCTCCGTTCTTTACCCAAACCACCGCCCAATCCGAGGGATCATTCCTTGCTCGAGGGTATTTATAACGAGATGAACGCTACCCGGTTCATCAACCTTTCACCACTGTCATTACTCGCGAATCTTGTTGGTTTATATTTTAAAGGTGCATAAAGCCCCTGTTTCTTGAGACGAATACTGACCTCGGAGTTGTCAGATGTCCGGACGCATCCACCGTTGCAACTGACCTTTCCGCCACCGCTGGCGAAGCCTCCTATCGAAGAGCTAACGGAAGATGAGACAGATTCGGATGATGCCAGAGATGCTATTATCCCTAGTCCGCGGCGCCGACAGTCGATGACGTCCAAGACGAGCTCGAATGTACCGGGTAGCCCCCGGAGTGCTACGTTCAGCGATGATTCTACGCTGTCGGACGAGCAGCGTTATGTGAACATGCACGATCTTATCAAACGTGAATCGCGTTATGTGTTGATTGACGATGCGCGAATGTCTGCCTTTTCGCCTTCGAACCGATCTTCATTCCCTGCCCTTTCTCCTGTTCGACATATATCTGGGTTGCCTGCTCTCGAGTCGTCTGTTCTCCGCCCGGAGGGACAGACGAACGGGAAAGCGGCTGCCAGACCTGTTCCGGCGCTCAAGAATCGCCTACCTAATGCGACATTCAACATTGATGTGCGGAGCCTCAATATGCATCTTGCACTACGCACCGCGGAGATCCTCGGGTGTTCCGAGGCGATGTGGGAGTGGGTCAAGTCATACCAGGCGCGTGTTCAGGCAGAGCGGGCGGCGGGGCGGCCTCGGACGGGCTCCCTTGCTACGGAAATGACACCGGGTTCTTCGCGGCCTCCGCTGGCCAAGAACAACCCTGCCGCGGACGCATTTAAAACGACGGTCCTCAACTTGACACGAGAGGATTTTGACGGCCTTTTGGTCAAGTTTGAGATGTAGGTTGTTTCAATTTCCTTTGCTGCTTCTGCGTCTAAACTGTCGTTTAGGGATATGCGGGACCATATGGCGATTGGCTCGGCTCTTCATGAGCAGTTTGCGTGGCCCTGCATGTCCCTTGCGCCTTCGCAAGACCGCAAGGTGTTTGTTGCGGCCTGCGAACGCTGGGATCAATGGAAGACGCAGCAAAGGCGAAAGGTCAAGACGTCCTTTGAGCGACATCAAAGGAGGAGGTCCATTGACACTGTCGGGCAGTATGACCACGATAGTGATCAAAGGAGCTCGCTGCCCGAGACGAGATCGGAGCGAAGCACGGCGTCGAGCATCCCACCTGAGCGAAGGCTCAGTCGGTCCATACGCGTATTCGCGGCGTGGAAGCCATAGCAAGACGAGTGAGGCGATTGCTATTGCTTCATCTACATCTTTGGCCGAATTCGTCCACTACCATTTATGGTGGGACGATCGTTTTGACGTTTGCGCCAAAAGGGGTCTCACGGAGGCAGATTGGACCTTCCGTATGAAGGCACTACTCCTCGAATCCAAAAGAAGGAATCTTTCTTTTTGGGCCATCTTCTGCTGATATCTTTATATTTCCTCTACACGTTGTTGTCTGTATCCTATTTAACTAAACATAGCTGTACTTGTATCTGCCTGCATCCCAGGGGTCGTTTGAGCGGCGCCCTCGTGCGTGGCTCCTGCCGGCGCCGATTGGTCGCTGGTGTGAAGAAAATTGAGTTTACGAACGCGCGCCGCCGTAAAGGAATGTCAATTGTTCTTCGCTCGGCGTCGAAACTCTCCCGATTTGCTCGCCACCTTGCTTTCTCCCAGGCACGCACGCAAGGTGTTAAAAATACCATGACAAAGGCGCTCCGCAGACGCCGGGTGGGTAAGTAACATACAATTGCATTATTGCAATCTGGTCCCGTCGGACCCCATGCGCTGCACGGAAGCTAGCCGTTTCGGGTTGGAGATTGATGATTGCCACCCGATAAGGATCACGCGTAGTGACGTGGAGGAGCAATTTTGGTAGAGATATTTCCTTTCGCGGTCTCATTGGTGTCGACTTGCTTTGATACGCGGTGTCAGAGGGTGACCCCGTGCCCCTCGTGCAGCAGCCGTTCCGACTAACGGCGTTCAACTCCGCGCGAAACACGGAGGTTTAATTCACATGTGTAAAAAATACACGTCGAGCGAGACGATGCAAGAAAGATATGGTGTGGTTACACAACATAAGGATGATATACAAGTTTACGGGGCCGAAAGAAAGCAAGGCTGCTGCATAAGTATCATTCTGAGATAAACCTGAAAGCATCTAGAAACAGTCAGCGTAGTATCCGGTCGAGTAGAGAACATACGCACTATTCGTCATCATCGCCTGTAGCCCCCGCCCTGCACCTGCCCTTGGGGAGGCGCGGCCCAGTGCCCATGCTGAGCCGCAGCAGCAGCCAACCCACCGAGCTGCTGTCCACCCGACGCACCTTGCGGCGGGGGCGCACTACCCGGAGGATACGAGTATGAGGTCGGGCTCATGAGATGCGACGGATAAAGCTGGCCGTCGTGCTGCGGTTGCTGGTGGTGTGGTTGCTGAGATGGGTGGTGTCCGTACGAGCCGCCAGCGGAATATTGCCCGGGCGACGTCGCAGGTGGCTGGTGTTGCTGTTGTGGCGATGTTGGCGAGCCAAGGGCGATCTGCGAGGGCTGGCCAGAGTGCGAGTGCTGCGGCGCTGGTCCCCCAGAGGGAATCGAGAGCGGCGGGGGAGGGGCAGAGCCAGGAGATGTTGCTCCACGTGTATTGGAGGAAGGTGTTCCTGCTGAGGCGTTGGTGGTGGAAGAGCGACGGCGACGCTTTTCACCTGTAGTTGCACGACCACCGTGTGGCGCTTCGTCGTCATCGTTTGGGTCGTCATCCTCCTTGCTCGCCGAGTTGGCGGGACCTCCACTGATGGAGAGGCCGCCCGGCATGTTGTTCGACACGGGTGGACCTCCTTGTCCCCCCATAGGGGCTGCCCGTCCAAGGGGTGTACCGACCGGTAGGGAGGACGGGAGAGTGCCGTGAGGGGCGTTGAGGCATGCTTGGATGAGATTCTTGCCTTCGGGTTGCGTGACAAGGGGTTGCAGTTTGGCGGTCGTAAACGTGTACACGAGGCCGGTTTCTGACACGACGAGAAGAAGGACTTGGGTGCCGGTGAGCGTCGAAAGTTCGTATGCCTGTTTGTCGAGTGAGGAGTGAGGAGAAAAAAAGGCAAGTAAGAAACCTTTTTCATAATGCCTTGAAAAGGAATGTGAGACCGGAACAGGATGGATTGGGCGAGAAGAACACTCACCAGCTTTCCTTTTGGAGAAGGTGATATGGCGTCTCGATTTGTCCTGGATGAACTCGATCTTTATTTTGCGACGGCCTTGCTTCTGGCCACTCTTTGGCTTCTCGTCCTCGTCGTCGTCGTCGCCGGCACTGTCCACCGCGTCGTGGTCGGCGATAAACGCGTTGTCGCCGACGGGGTTCGCGTCGAGGCCGTCGTTGGAGCCGGGAGCACCAGAGTGCATGTCGAGGGTGCGCTGGCGTTTCCGCATTGGATCTGGTGTGGAAGAACTGGTATGTGAAGACTGATCGTAGGACAGACCAGAAAGGGAAGGAGGAGGAACGTCCGGGTAAGAATAAGGGTTGGACGGACGGAAAGCCATGAAGATGTAAAGAATAAGAAAAAGACTGACTGTGGTGGTGTAATGCAACGTCCGAGTCGGCGGCGTAGAGGATAGCAGATGAAGGAGCGAGTGGGGATACAGGACACCAAACTGGGGTTGGCTCTATAAAAGGTCCGTATACAGAGACAAAGAGAAACTGTCCCACGCTTGCACTGACCGGGGTCCTGCTTCCAAATCTGTCTCACAATTGATTCATCCCCGGGTCGGCGGCGCGCGCAGGGGCTTGCAAAATAAATATACAGCAGTTACAATACACCCATGTAAGTACCTCCCAGCCTTACAGCCGTCCATCCACTCGATCCTCAATCAACTGTGAGATCGAAGGCCCATGGGCCGGGATATAGTCCTTTTGGAAACCTTCAGGGTAATCTACGCGAGGCTTGCCTTCGCCCACCCCCTCGGTTCGATAACTGGGGCGCATGGGTGAATGAAAAGAAGAGAGAGACGCAAGGTCACGTACGTGTCATTCCACACCGCGAAATGCTTCATGCCTAGGGCACGAGTTGTCCATTGATAGTCGTGTGCGAATCCTCCAGGATAGAATATCTCGATCACAGTCGAGATACGAGTGGGTGGCATCATAACGAGATGGGTAAGCCCATTACCTGGAACTTGGGATTCAGAACATCTTCACAAGGAGGAAGACGCATTACCATGCACTCCCAGCAACACAGTGGTGCGAGCCATGATTCTCAGCTGCTCATCCTTGGTCAGCTTCTCCGCTTCGACGATCTGGAGCTCCCATTCGTTGCGTCGTTCGACGAGCTTGTTCAAAGATTCGACGAGATCCTTGTGGCTCTCTTCCGTCAGTTTCCGGTTCCCTGCACTCTGCCGACTAACATAGGTGATCACCACCTTTGCTGGCATCGGTAACCTCGGATCGCCCTCTGCGACGTCCGACGAGTGCACGACTTGCTCGGAATTATTGGGCAGCTCAACTGGCGCACCAGCAAAACGCAGTACCGCGCTCCGTATAGGCTCCCACCAGCCCCCGACGCGGATGCCTACGAGCTGGTCCTTTCGGTGCATGGCCTCAAAAGCCTCTGCAGCGATGCGCTGTGTCTGGCTTCCGCAGATTTCTCCGCGGAAAGAGGCGCTCCTATCGGTCAACAGGAGCATCGGGAAATGCCAGGCGCGGTCACGAGCCGAAGTTATCGTGACACGGTCCTCCCAATCCTCCTCGACTTCGATCGTCGTGGCGGGGAACGCAGCGCGGATAAAGTAGGCGTTGAACCCCGGGCTGTCCCGCCAGCCATCCGCGTTCGACCGGGCAAAGATGATGCGGTGTATTGGCGGAGGGGCCGGGTGCGGGCCGAGCGAGTATTCTCGCTCGGGATCGTCCGATGGCGTGGTGAACGCGCCATGCCAAAAGGCTTGCACACCAAAGAATAGTTCGGCAACTAGATGATAATAGTGCCTTTTCATAACAGACATAAGGCACAGATGGATGGCAGGCGCTTAAATGAACATACCGCAGGAACTGTGTTGGTTCATTGACGAGAATCTGTCCAACGGCGTCAGTGAGGCTGGAACGACGATGGCAGGAGCACGCACCGTGTTCCCGTCGACAGAAAGGATGCGGTGGCTCCGCCCTTGGCGGACATCGGCGCCCCATAGGCGCGCAGCCCCAACAGGTGTCAGGAAATCCATATGATACCGTGTCGGTTCGCGCATTCTTATATTTTCCTGGGCATTCATGAGCACGATAACAGATAAAGAGTCGACAAAGTACCTCAGACGCCTTGGCTTCCAGAGGATTGCTGGTCATCATGCGCACTTCTGGAAAGTCGGCGGAGGGTGTGTTGGAGACGACGAAGAAGGTGCCATTGGACATGTAGAGATTTTTGAAAAGCGTGAACCCCGGTGCCCATGAGATTATCTCAGTCTCGGGAATCTCGAGCGACAAGTCTATGGGGGCGGGCGAAATGGGACCAGCAGTCGGCTGAGCATTGAGGGTGGTGGTTGTCACGAGCGTGGTCGTCTGGGTGATGTAGACCGGCTCGGGAGGATCTGGAGGGTAGACCTCCCGGGCGGCGTCGATGAGAATTTCCTGGGGTGTTATTTCCTGAGGAAAAAATAGAGAAAAGATGTGCATGATGGATGCGCCGAGCAGCAAGAGAACAGCGTCTCTGCGCGTCAAGGCGCGGGCGACAGGCATGGGCATGAACGGCGGTGGAGGGAGAGATTAGAACATATATACGTGGTGGTGTCTGGACAGCGTTGACGGCAGGCGGGAATGCGGGAACGACTTGGCGGCGACTGCACGGTGCTATCAGGCCGTCCCGGGCCATCAAAGAAGCAGACGCGTTATTTGTTATTTGGCCCTCACAGTGTTTCAAACGGCCCGTTTCCAAGTCTCGTGTCTGGTCTGCTGGGCTCTTTCCAGGATAATAAAAGTACTTGCACCATGCAGTTCTTCTACGATAATGCTTCATCTCCTCGTTCTCGCTGCTGGCGCCGTCGTTGCTACTGCTGCTCGCAATGTCTTTGACTGGGACTCTATCACACACATGTATGCGTTTGGAGACTCCTACACGTTTGTAGGAGGCACCTTGGGCCACGCAAACTTCAGTTTCATCGGGGATGCATTTGACTTGGCCTTTACTCCAGCGCAACTGCTCCAAAACCAAATCATATTCAGAAATGTGGGTCCGAGATACGTGTATCAGCTCGACTCATTTCATTCAAGACGAGTTCCGATGGAGCCAACTGGGTCCGTGAATTCTCTTGGGTATCGGCCACTATCTGGATTTTGTACTTCAGATTGAATTCTTGACTGGATGCTTCGAGGGCGAACCCTCGGAATGCACCAAACAACTCTGGGATTTTGCCTTCGCAGGGTCGGACATCGACGGCAATCTGTATGTGATTTTCTTTGGTTGTGCAGCTGAATATGAAAGTCTCTTCCAGCCTACCTCTGCACCACAATTTTACAGTCCCTTTGCACGATCAAGTCGACCAATGGGTCACCTACGCTTCCCAGGTCATCCCACATCCAGACGATTCGACGATGACTGCATGGTGGATTGGTGAGCGCAACTGTTTTCCGTCCTGCAAGTTCTAATAAACCAAGGCATAAACGATACCGGGGATTCCCTCGGCAATAGCTCGGTAAGCATCCAGTTCTCCTTTAGATACCCCAAACCAACTCTCGAAAAGATCTCCAACTTCACCGAATTCTTCGAAACAGAAATGACTTCGTACTTTACCTCCGTGGTCCGTCCTTCCCAAGACACGAAAGTGCTCACTCACCGACTCCACAAAAAAAAGCAAAAGGCACACGACAATGGCCTTCACACCCATCTCTTCATCAACGTACCCGCCGAAGAGCGCTCCCCCTCATCCCTCGGTAGCCCAACCAAGGCCGCTTCCCTGAAAACCAATATCCTATTATACAATTCCATCCTGGCTCAACACATCACCGCATTCAAAGCAACTAATCCAGACGCAACAATCATGACATTCGACTCCAACTCGTGGTTTAACCAAATCTTGGATACCGCTTCAGAGTTTGGGTTCACCAACATTACTGGATTCTGCACATGCACCGACCCAGAGGGCTTCTTTTGGTTCGGTAAGTACGCCCTCGCAGTCATATTCATTGGCTCATGGCAAACTCCAGACTCCGGCCATCCCACTGAAGCCGTCCACAAACTGCTGGCAAACGCAATCGAGACCGAATTGCGCAATCCCACGTTTGTCTAAAGACAAAGAAATAAAATATGTATTTAAGAAAAGACTGAGGAGCTCCAGAGAAGGAATAAGAAAAGAGGAAAACGAGCGTGGTACACGGTCTATCTACTTCGTGGCGCGTAATGTAACCGAGAACACAAGAGTGAGACGGATTGTAGGCATAGTAGTAGTAGCTGTCCGACTTTTTAGAAAAAGAGATACGTGGTGATAAAGACACCAAGAGCAATGATAACCACGATTTGCAGAGGAACACCTTCTTGGATGGATGCTTCTTCGAGCACAGCAACGTCCACAGCCGTAGCTTCGTCCGATAGCCTTCTTGTCCTACGACGAAGCTCCGCGGGAGGCTGTGACGTAGCAAGCAATGCGCGCAGTCTCTCAATCTCGGACTGCGCTTCGGCATATTTGGCAGCAAAGTCCTCCGCGGGTGGCAGAGGGGTGGGCAGCGTGGCAGGTGTTGGTACGGAAGGCGTGCGAGTAGCAGGTGCAGGTGCAGGTACCACCACGGGAACAGGTTCAGCCACAGGCTCTGGCTCTGGCTCTGGCACGAATGCTGCAGGGGCGGGAGCAGATTCGGCTTCTGGCTCTGGCGCCTGCACGAGCTCGGAGGGTTGGGGAGGCGTGACAATGACACCGGGCGCATCAAAGGAATGATGGTCTTCGGTTTCGTCAGCGGCACTAAAGTCGGCTGGAGGAGTATGGGCCCGAGGAGCAATAACGGTGTGGGTCCCATCCGCAGTCTCGCCGTTGGCCGCTGGAGGTTGGCGGACAGTATTGAAACGCTGCTGGAATGTTAGCAAAACGCAACGGATGCTGATTCTTCAGCAGCACGCACCGACTCTCCAGGCGCTATCACAGAGTCCGTAGGCATGTTGTGCGGCTCCTCGTCCTCCTCGACCAGGGTCTGGCCCTCTGGTGGCAGATACGCCACCCTCAATTTCTGCTGGTGGACTTTGCCCTCCTCGCCCGCTGCATCAGCCCCAGTCCACTAAGAAATGATTATTTGAGTTTGTGCTGCGCGCGCAATGCACAAAGAGCCACATACAATGTCCGCCAGCGGCATGGCCTCCTTGCCCGGTGTAATCAGCGTGCTCTGAATCAGGAACTTGTCCTTGCATTTCGTGTTCAGCGGGGGCTCGTCCTTCATCGGCTGTAGCATGACTGGCAAACGGAGGGATCAGATTTTTTGGACCGAAACACGCGTAGATGACGCACCAGACACATCAACGCTCTGGCCGGGCTCTACTCGCCCAGAGTTGGGTCGGACAGCATACAACTAGAAGCGAGGGTCAGGACGCTTCCTACCAGCCCAGGGAGGGACAGGATGACCTTTGGAGCGGTAGTTTTGACCTTGAAAGCCACCGGTTGAGAATTGTGGTTGGTGATTGTCAAGGAGCGTTTAACGAGGGTGGTAAGTGGTCCTGGGGAGATGAGACGGAGCACTGGAGCACGGGGAGAGACCCACTGTTGAATCCAAGAGCATTGCTGGGGTTCAGAGACACAGACATTGTTGTGGCCGAAAACACGCGTGTGGCTGCGATGCCGTCAACAGGTACCAACTCGGACTCCGAAGGCCAAAAACATTATTATATGATGGAAATCCGTATCATCCTGTATTGTATACTACTCTCTAACGTCCTTTACTCCCTCTTGCTCAGAGCCTGCAACTGTACATACTCGTAATAGTCTCCTCGTCGCGACAATAACTGGTCGTGAGTCCCGGATTCGCTGACCCGGCCTTCCTTGATGAAGTAGCTGCGAAAGAGGGTCAACCAGGATGTTCTCGCGACCGAGGATATGAAAAACGCACATCCTGTTCGCGTTCTGGATGGTCGATAAACGATGGGCGATGGCGATGGTAGTTCTGCCCTTGGCTGCTTGATCAAGAGCAGCCTGGACCACCTTCTCCGAATTGGAATCCAGTGCGCTCGTTGCCTGGCACAGAAATTAAACGCGGGCGAAATTCAGATGAAATAATGACCCACCTCGTCAAGGAGAAGAACCTTGGGATTGCGCAGCAGAGCTCGGGCAATCGCAATACGTTCTACGGCAGATATTAGCGGCAAATTCGTGAACGTAGTACATGAATCTCACGTTTCTGACCACCAGAAAGCTGGGAGCCTTTGCCGCCGACCTGAGTGTCAAATCCGCTGCGGAAACCATAAGGATGGGTGGTGGCAAGGACGCTGAACCTACTCGGGCAAGGATTGGATGAATTCCAGGATGTTGGCGTTGCGGCAGGCTTGCTCGATATCCTCTTGCGTCACCTCCTCGTGTGGCTTGATGGCTCCCAAAAGAATATTGAAGCGGACAGTGCCGGCATAAAGCGTAGGCTCTTGTGAAACAAGCGCAATCTGCTTCCGATACTCTGTCAGGTTCAGCTCCGAAATGCGTTCGCCATCCAGCTGATGAGGAAGATTTAGCTCGAGTATTCAAAACATTTATTTGACGCACGTAGATTTCTCCCGCCAAAGGATCATAGAAACGTTCGAGCATTTGAATCCTTGAGAACCGTCAGCCATTGCAAGCCGGAAAATCTCTGGGACCTACACAGTGCTCTTGCCAGAACCACTAGCTCCAACTAGAGCAACGTAAGTGCCGGGCTCGGCCTGAATAGACAAGTCGCGAAGAACGCGAACACCCGGTCGCGTGGGATACCGGAAGTGAATGCCCTCGAGACGAAGGTGGCCTTTCACAGTGGCAGTGTCAATTTTCTTGCCCGCCGTTGATTCAGCGTCCATCTCGGGGATCGAATCCAAAAGCCTGATGATGTCGGAAGCCGCGCCCTTGGCAGAAGACATGTCCGGAACGAAAGAAAACACGTTGCCTGCTTGAATGGAAGAGAACGTTGCGGACTGGAAAATGCATGTTCAGCTGTGTTCCGAAGAATGAGCTCTACCCACCATCAGACCAACGAAGAATTGGAACGTGGTCGCTTTGCGCTCCGATACTTGAGTCGCGCCGAACCAGAAGACGAGCGCAATGACAAAGAAGATCATACTCTGTGACAGAGAGTACAAAAAGTTACTCCAAATGGCGGTCCGGTTCGATTGGCGCATGGGTTCTTCCAAACTCTTGCTGTATAGGTCGCAGCAGTCATCTTCCCTGGTCAAAGACGCGACGGTGCGGATGGCCGCGGCAGCTTCACAAGCAATTTGAGCAGAAGCTTCGTGGGCCTTCTTGTTTCTCTGGTCCTTGAGGACCACGACGCGCTGATGATCACGTGAGTCGGCTGCACAGAGCCAATGATGTGCTTAACGTACCAGACGAATGTAACCTGCTGAAACGAGCGTTGGCATGCATGCTATGGTTTGTTAGGCTAGCCATGAAGATAGAACGGATCACAAACCAAGTCCGATGAGCCCAACTTTCCAGAAGATCGAAATACCGATGATGGCACCAGCAACAAGAGTAGAGATACTCTGCACAATGCTTTATGGAATGATGAGAACAGAACCTGAATCAGAGTAGGATCGACTCACGCGCCCAATGTGATACCGGCAAGTCCATTAACCTTTTGGGGGTTGTCACTGAGCGTGGACGTCAGACCTCCAGCACTGTTTTCATCCTTGTCGAAAAACTCGACTGTAAAATCGTTAGAAAAAGCAGGTATGACGTGTGTATGCACCCACTGTCTTGACGAAGAATAGCCCGGAAACTGAGGGATCTCAGTTTGTTCGTCAATGTGGCTGCAGTCGATGCAAAGAGATAGTTCTGAACACCGATGCAAACGGTGGAGAGGATAGCGATAATGAAGAACCAAAGAGCGTTGCGATCACCAGCGTGACGGCGCGCATGCCCCTCCAGGGAGAACCCGGTGATACCCTTGGCTGCGCAGCGGTCAGAATCGCTTGAGAACCTGTGTAACAAACTACACGCACCATAAACGATACCGAAGGAGGGGAATACGCAACCTGTGAGCACGGCCGCGATCCCACCAATCAAGTACTTCCTCCAACCAGCGCGATTAAGACGACCCATGCGCTTGAATAGATAAGGAAGATTGAAATCCTCTTCTTCCGAACGATGTGCTTGGAGCCGTTTCTCAATAAGCTCACTAGCCAGGGAGTGTTGCCCAGTGTTCTTGCGTCCAAGTGGAATCTCCTCGCGGATAGCCTTTTCCATTTCTTCAGCTTCCTTGGTCTCATCCTCGGTGGCACCAGCCGCATTGTCCTTTGCCTCGCGTAGCTTCTGTGCTTGAACCAGCTTCGCGTACGCGCCGTTCTCATTGTTGAGAAGCTCGTTGTGTGTGCCCTGCTCGAGAACGAGGCCGTCACCCATCACGAATATCTGATCGGCGTCTTTGATCGTGGACAATCTGTGGGCAATGGTGATGACGCAACGGCCGGAGGAAGCCTTGTCCCTGTGCTTGCAATGAGAAGGAGAGATAAAATTGAGTTATCAGACGTACAAAGCGTCCTGCACGACGCCCTCGGACTGGGTGTCGAGGGCACTCGTCGCCTCATCAAGCAACAGGATACGGGGATCCGAGACGATGGCACGCGCAATCGCAACACGTTCTAAGGTAGATGAATGAATGAAGCTTTCAAATAAGGCGACCAAACCACACGTTTCTGACCGCCAGAGAGTAGGAATCCGCGTTCACCGACCATCTAAAATGTGTATGAAGTTTAAGCCCCAAAGGTATGGAAGGAACTCACCGTATCGTAGCCGTTGGTGAGATTGGAAATGAACCCGTCCGCGTTGGCCTTGATGCAAGCCTCCTTGATCATAGCGAACTTCTCTTCCTCGGAGGCATGCTCATAGGGCGTGTTGATAAGACCGTGTGCGACATTGCCTTTGATCGTGGTGGCGAAGAGGGTGGGCTCTTGAGAAACAAGCCCAATTTGTGAGCGCAGCCACTTGAGATTGAGATCCTTGACGTTGATGCCGTCCACGGTGACAGAGCCGCTGGTCGGGTCATAGAATCGTTCTACGAGGGCGATGACGGTCGATTTCCCAGAACCAGACGCGCCAACGAGAGCAGCCGTCTTGCCGGCAGGGAATCGCAGGGAAATGCCCTTGACAACGGGTACTGTGGGACGCGACGGATAGCTAAAGCGGACGTCCTCAAGAACGATGTCCCCGATGACGTGGTCAGGCTTGAGACCTGATTCGTCTGCGCTGTCGATGGCCGGAACACGGTCAATGGTCGCAAACAACTTGGCCGCGGCACCCCGACCGTTGTTGATCGCTAAAGATGGTGAATTTACGGAAGTAATCTTAGCGAGTTCGCGTACCTTGCATCTCAGGGGCAAGCAGTGCTGTGGGATGGTAAGTCACGTGGAGATTAGGACAAGATAACGACAAACCCAAAGAAAAGCTGCCGATGAGGATAGCCATGAACACGTTGATTACAGCGCCTGCAGAAGCGTGGCCTTCGTCGATGAGCGTGGTTCCAAAGCTGAATGCAAGCGCATATGCTGCGTAGATTATGAAGAAAAAGATGGACAATCCGCCTCCATGCCACACGGCAGCCTTTGCGTCGGCCTGGTGTGCTTGCTCGATGTGGGCATCATACAGATCCGCGAGAATCTTCTGCGTGCCAAATGCTTGCGCGGTTCTAATGGTAGAAATGACTTCTTCCGCAATGGTGCCAGCCTCAGCAATGTGCTTGAGAGAAAGTCTAAGAATAGTTGAGGGTATGTCCAGAAACGAAAAAAATGGCACACGTACTGCATGTAACGTCCAATAGCTCTGTTCATGACGGCGCCGGTCATTCCAATGCACGGCAAGATCGACGTCATGGCAAGAGCGAGTCGCCAGTTTCGGACATAGGCCACTAGGGGAGTGGGTCGGCGCGAGAGCTCGAAAGGAGGAAAACAAGCACTTACCAATGAATCCAGTGGCGAAAGCCGATAGGAAATTGACAACGAGAGCAACTTTTTCCGAAATCCCTTGTTGCACGAGATGAGTGTCGGTTGAAATGCGCGTTGCGACCTCGCCCGCTCCGACTTTATCAAAGTATTCAATATCTTGCCGCATCACGGCCTTAAGATAGCGTTCCCGAATGCGTTTGGCGTTAACCTCGGCCGTGTATACATAAAGAAACCTGTGGGAACTCGGTTAGCTCGTAAGTGAAATGAAATGCAAATCGTGTCATACATGTAGGTGTAAGTGCACACGAACATGCCAACACCAATAATGGTGAGATAGGTCGCGAGTAGTCCAGCTTGGTGCCTGAAGTTGTGGGCCACCCCGGGAAGTGCTGCTTGGGCTGCGTCGGCGATAGTTGAATTACCTGATTCTATCGCGTTCACGGTTGCCTGGAAATTAACAAACTGATTGACGAGATTTCCGAAGAGAATGGTCATCATTGGCTGCCTAGGCGTGAGCACGATGGAAATGATACAAGGGCAACGACGGACCTGAGCAGCACCGGCACAGACAGCAGCGAAGAAGCCGATAGAGTCGAGGAACAGCTCGAAGGGGGTGGAAAATCGAAAGAGCTCGAAGAAGGAGACGGGGACAATAGGAGCCTCAACGGGCTCGACGTCGACCTCTGTGGTTTCCGAGTCGACATCCTGCTTGACCTTCTCCTCGACCTTGTCCTTTCGGTTGAAGAATCCGCGTTTCTTGACGGGCGGTGGAGGCTTCACGGCGGCCTTTTCGTCTTGCACCGAGTTGGTGGCAGACATGATGATGGTCGGGAGCAACTTGAGCGAGCACTGCGAAAGTTTGCAGCGACGGGCCGTGGAATGTCATATATGATCAGTAAGCGGCTAAGCGGCCCATGTGGAATTGACAGGTCCCAAACAGGTCCGATCAATCTCACGGCAAATCAGTGGCAAATATCTTTGGCACTTCCGCTCAAAATCACTTTGCTCTGATTTCCCTTCGGCCATCATTAGCTACGATCAATTTCAAATGACCAAGATCTGCACCTCTCTCTGCTACCTCCACATCCTCGAAAGCAGGTCCTTTCTCGAGCAGTACACTCATTCTACACCACAATGTCTTGGAAGCAGCTTGGCCGGAGCAAGAAATCCTCTGTCATCAATCTCAAGGAGGACTTTGCTGCTAGTGCCCGCTCAACCACCCCCACCCCCGGAAAACCTAGTCCTAGTCCCAGGTCCGGATTGCTCGGTCAATTATTTCCCTTTATACCCGTTTCACCTGACTCATCCCGTCCTTGTGTAGCAATTCGCGTCTTGTGGGCGGAAGGCCTCGCCTTGCCCGCGGGTACAGCAATCCCCCCAGCTGTGCAGGCTGCACTCAATTCGCAGGAGGCCAAGGTCGCTTCCTCCGTCTCTCCTTCCAGTGTTTCCGAGCAGCAGCGTCTCGCCAAGACCCGCGGGAATAGGTCTTGAAACCGTCCATGCTACTCGCGCCCGCTCTTACACGCTTCACAGAGATTCGATTCAGCGCACCCAATGCTGGTGGCTCCCGTACCTCGTGATGGAGTATGAGGTATGGTTTCAGAAATCACAAACGCAGGCAGCTACTCAAACGCAGCTAGGTCAACCAAGTCCTGATCACTCCGTTAGGCGGCGAACTCGACCAACCCATCTTCATGTATCAGGCACACTTGTCCGTTATCAGCGGTTACTTTCCCGCTCTCCTGTGCTGATTCATTCTCCACAGTGATGTTTCCCGCAACTCAGAAATATCCATGCAGTGCTATATCCGAGCGGACGAGCCCCAACGTGGTGGGGACGACGACCTCGGAAACGATATCTTCTTGGGGGGTATCAAGGTGTGTTTCTCATCCTGGACGTCTTGGGACACCGTTTCATTCCCTTTGCAGTTCATTCCGAACTTTGATGACGGAGGCACCGACAACCAGTGGTACGACTTGAACGGCGGCGCGGGCAAGATCCAAATCGGCGTGTCCTACCAACCGACAAGCCAGTCCCTGGGCGTAGAAGACTTTGAGTTGATTACCGTCATCGGGAAGGGCAGTTTCGGCAAGGTACGTTGTCAGGATACGTTCGCGACCCTTATTGCAATTTCTTTGCCCAGGTCATGCAAGTGCGCAAGCGCGACACGTCGCGTATCTATGCACTCAAGACCATCCGGAAAATGCACATAGTGAACCGCAATGAAATCACGCACACGCTTGCTGAGAGACTTGTTCTCGCTCAAGTGGACAGCCCCTTCATTGTTCCTCTCAAGTTCAGTTTCCAGTCCGAGCAGAAGCTATATCTTGTGCTTGCGTTTGTCAACGGGGGAGAGCTTTTCCATCACTTGCAGCGCGAGCAGCGGTTCAACGAGGAGCGGGCGCGCTTTTACAGCGCCGAACTCCTCCTTGCCCTAGAGCATCTCCATGATCTCGACGTCGTCTATCGGGACCTTAAGCCCGAGAACATCCTCCTGGACTTTACTGGCCACATTGCGCTATGTGACTTTGGCTTGTGCAAGCTTAATATGTTGGTCTTTTCACGTCTGTTTTGCACCGAATATTGATCGGAGATCACAGGAAAGCGGATGACAAGACTTCGACCTTTTGTGGTACGATTATAGAAGCATTAATCATTTGTAGTTAACGCTTCAGCAGGGACTCCTGAATACTTGGCGCCAGAGATCCTCACTGGTGGTGGTTACAGTTGCGTGTTCTGCTCCACATTCGACCCCTTGCTGACACGAAATCGTTTAGCCAAGACCATTGATTGGTGGACGTTGGGTGTCCTGCTGTTTGAAATGCTGGCCGGACTTCCCCCGTTCTATGATGGTACGATCTTTTCCCAGCTGCCCGGGATATCACACTGATGCAACGCACATCTCAGAGGTGACAGACAAAATGTACGAGAAGATCCTTAACGATCCCCTCGTCTTTGGTCCCGAAATTGGTCCCGATGCACGTAGCATCCTTACGGAGCTGCTGATTCGCGACCCGACGCGCCGTCTTGGAGTCAACGGCGCGGCAGAGATCAAGAAGCATCCCTTCTTTGCCAATATGGATTTCAAGCTGCTTGCGCAGAAGAAAATCCAACCACCGTTCAAACCAAACGTTACCAGCCCTGTTGACGTTTCCAACTTTGATACGGTCTTTACTGTGGAGCCGCCCGTCGATAGTGTTGTCGAGAATTCCAACTTGTCGTCGACTGTCCAGGCCCAATTCTCTGGTCTGTGGTGTTCTTATAACCTGCCATATGTGCCGCTCATCTCCTTGTGTTCCAGGCTTCTCATACAACGGCGGCACCCACATCTCCTCCGTCGCCTAATCGCTATCCCACATTCTCATATAATCCCAGTCCTAATCGACCGCCTCTCGCCACTCATTTAATCTTTCTGTTTTCCATCCGTATGCATCATCACACACTCACTATCTCTGTAGAACTACACCGTATACTACCACCTCGCTATATTGCTTGCTTTCGTTACTGGATCGGATTTGGATTTCTCTGTCACTCACTCCCTCGTCGGCTTGGTCCGTCATCTGCGCACCTACCCTCAGACACATCACATATATCTATAAGATATTCATATTTGGAGCACGTATATATTATTCTGTTGAAGATACAATCGTTTTAACTAGTCCAAACGATGGCAGCCGCGGAATAACAACCCAGCACTGAACACGAGCACCACTAACGCCAGCAAAGCCGTCTTCAGACTCAGACTCGCACCGCGGACGCTGAGAACGCGGTAATCAAGGATGCCCGGGGGTCCACGGGCACCCGCTGCATCAATGGCGGCGATGTCGGATTCGGGAAGAGGGGCTGGCTGTGTGTGAGCTAAGAAGAAATCCAGTCTAAGGCGAACTCACGTAAATCTCCAACGGCAAGATATTCTTGTAGACGAGCCTTGCTGGACGTGGTAGTGACTATGACGGCGCCTTTGGCGCGCACCCAGGAGAGTAACACTTGAGTTTGTGTTATGCCGAGGCGTTCGGCTGCTGCGGCGACGGGGGCGTCGACGGGACCACCGGGGAATTTGGTTATCGAGCTAAAATTGGGTCTGGTTTGGGATAATGATGAAACGAAAGGAAGGAAGCGAACCTCAAGCTACTATACGCCTCGGTTACGATCCCGCGTTCGACTGCCCATTCGATGACCGCCTTCTGTCGGGCGTAGTTGTACGGGTGAAGCTCTATTTGGTTAACCGTGGGGAGAACGCGGGCGTTCTTGACTAGACTCTGTAACTGTTCGAGGGAAAAGTTGCTGACACCGATGCTCCTGTGAAACGACGGTGAAAACTGGGTCCGCGGAAGAGAAAATGGACGAACTTGATTAGCCCGTCTTTTTGAAGGGCCTCAAACTGCCTCCAGACGCCGTCGAGATCGGGGGTATAGTTGGGCTGGTGGATGAGGTAGAGATCGAGGTAGGAGACGCGAAGCTGTAGACAATAAATCGGTTGGAACAGCAAACCGAGGAACGCAGCACGCACGTTTGCTAGACTTTTCTTCAGTTGCTCCTCGACGCGCACTTCCCCCGGACCGAGTTTGGTGGTAATATACAACTCGTCCCGAGCGAGTCCGCTCTCGTGGATGGCCTGGCCGATGTAAGCTGCATAACGTGTTGGAAAAGTGCGCGTCAAAGTAGTCAAGATACGTGCCTTCTGTCTGGTAGTCTGCTGTCCGTGAGCGGAATGAAGGATAGGCGGTAAGTAACACGCACACTGGGCGGTATCTATGTGCCAGAAACCCGCGTCCAGTGCCTGGTGCACGAGCTGGGTGACATCCTGGAATTTGTAGATGCTTCCCGTGCCTACGACGAGCTCTTAGAGGTTCCCAGCGTGGCTGAATGGGCTCTACCAAAGGCAATAGCAGGAATCTATGAACATGAGTTTTGAAACCGTGAAGTTGGAGAACCCAGACCTTCTTGCCGTCGTTCAAGGTGACTGTACCGAATGGCATGGTCGTGGACGGAGGTAGAACGCTAGGGCTGCAGTCGCGCCATAATAAGGCTATCTGAGGACATTGCTGACGGATCAGAGAGAAGCTGGTACCTCCAAGACACGGATGCGGATGAAGAAGCTTCGACGAAGACCCTCCGAAGCGTCGAATATTCAAATTGGATCTGCGGTGGCGATACATCGCGGTCGAGCAATTTCCTGGCAATTTCTCATTCCTTCTCTCCGAACTCAAGGACGATTGAGGAGAATAAAACAGGATATTACGTCCACTCGAATCTGTGGATTTTCTGAGCGGCTCCCGATCGAGAGCAGAATTGACTCTGACGTCTTCCGGCGCTGTTGACGTCAGTCTCCGATCACGATTCATATACCCAGGACTGCCTGTGTTCGACCCACTCACTCTCCATGAACCACGAAGCCGTCTCATTGTCGCGCGCCCCCTCGCGCGCGGCGTCCATATCTCGAGCCTCCAAGCAAGGCTCGACTATATCCCGAAACCAGTCCCTCATCAAGAAGAATGTCGCGCCCCACGACCTTCGCCCGTCAGACATCCTCATCGAGCGTTTTGTCGCCTGGAAGGCAATCGTCAAGCAACTCATTGCCTACTTTGAAGGCGTTGCAGACATCCACAACACCACCTCGAAGGAGCTCATAAAGCTCGGCGCCGTTATACAGGTCCCTTTCCGTGCTGGAAACCAGTTTCTCGGCGAAGGCGGGCTCCAGGATATCTACTATGCAGGTCCTTCCTCTTTCTACAGATACACGGCTGACGGGGACACAGGACATCCGCGACAAGACCAGGGTCATCGCCGACCAACATGCCAATCTGGGGCGCACCATCGACAGCTCCATCGTCCAGCACCTCCAGAAGCTCCGCACAGAAATCAAGGCGCACATCAAGAACGTCCAGAATGACACTGGCAAGCTCGCAACCAACGTCGCAAAGGAGCGCGAGCTCTCCACGCGCCTCATGTCCGAGCTGTCCGCCAGTATATCCTCGTTCAAGAACACGCCTCTGGCAGTGACGAGCAAGACAGACCCGTACGTGATCTGTGTCTCATATCGTCCTACACTCACACCGTACTAGATATGTGACCAATGCCGCCGTCGTCCGGCAGCTCACGAAACAAGTACACGAAGAAAACCTTCTCCAAAAGAGCATCATAATTATGCAGCAAAACAGTGCCCACTTTGAAGAGGGTATTGTCCGTGCCGTCCAATCTGCGTGGCAGACGTACGAGGAGTGGCAAGCCCGCATGAGCGCCTCCATTGCTGCCACACATACCGAGCTCGCGGCACACATGAGCGGATTGGCACCCGACCGCGAGTGGCTTGCGTTCAGCGGTCGGTCAGACCACCTTCTGGACCCCGAGACCCCGCTGCGCAACCCCTCCACCATAGTCTACCCCAGCCGCGACGATCCCAGTGTGCAAGCCGTGCACACGGGGCTGCTGGAGCGCAAGAAGCGGTATACACGCACGTATCGGGAGAGTTTCTTTGTGCTCACGCCTGCTGGCTTCTTGCACGAGTACTCGAGCTCGGACCCCATGTCGCCAGGAGGGCGGGAGCCGCTTTTCAGTCTGTTCCTTCCCATGTGCACGCTTGGCCCGCCGAGCGGAGCCAGTGCAAAGTCCCACAAATTTCACATCGAGGGCCGGAAAGACGGCAGCGGGACGACCAAGGCAGGCGGTGTGAGCGGTGTGCGTCGCAGTTTGAGCAGTCGGCTCACGGGGGGTGGCGGTGATCATGCCTGGAGCTTCCGTTCAAGGAGCCGTGAGGATATGATGGAGTGGTGGAACGATATTCGCATGCTTTGTGCGAGGTATCTGGTTGCGAGCGAGCAGATGGAGAGGAGCGGGCCTGTTGCAGCGGCGGTGCGATCTGCTGGGTATGTCAGTGAGGAGGAGGAGAGTGGCGATGAAGAGGGTAGTTCCGTCGAGGAGGAAGATGACGACGAAGATGGTTTGGAGTATGCAGATGCAGAGCCGCCGAGTTATTCAAATCCCCACGGGATGGAGATGGGCGCAAATGGATTCCCGGTATGTGCCTGTTCTCGTGGATTGCGTTGGTGCTGACTTGTTGTAGATCGAGAAGAAGGGACACGGACGCCAGCCTTCGGAAGGAGCGAGCCTTTCCCGCCGCCCCAGCAAGCGCCAGCAGGAGAAGGCGCCAGAGGGCAAGCCCCCGCATGTGCCTGATGACGAGGACGCGACTGCGGCCGCACCTGAAGGCGAGGAGGACAAGGCGATGCCTGGGGGTCAGAGCCGCTTCATGGAGAATGTGTAAGATAAGATAATCACTGTGTACTCTTAGTTATTTTTACCGGATTTCTCTTGCTTCTTCACTCCCATGGACTATACTCCCAAGCAGCAGAAATCGACCACTCGCTGGTGGTTTCTCGGAGCTGCCTGTCTTGTAACTCTTGTGATCGTCCTGTCACGGAGTGCGTCCAAGCCAGACGCCCTTCCAGTCGTCACCAAGGTCCTAGTCGGTCGCCGCACAAGTGACGCATGAGACTGATGCGCCCTAGGCTGTCGTCGTCTTGAAAGGCTCATCCTCAGCTACTGGCACGGTCACTTTTGAACAAAAAGACGTTGCCAGTGCAGTTACTGTGACTGGCGAACTGCAGGGTCTCGACGCGAACGCGGAGCGTGGCTTTCACATCCAGTACGTTTACTCAAGTACTCTCAAGAATATATTTATTTTACAACGGCAGTCAATTCGGCGACCTGACCGACGGCTGTCTGTCCGCCGGCCCACACTTTAATCCGTTCGCCAAAAACCACGGCGCGCCCTCTGATGCGGAGAGGCACGTTGGGGATTTGGGGAATATCCAGACAGATGGTGACGGCAAAGCAACGTTCTCGTTCGAAGACTCGACGATTTCGCTGAACGGACCTCTGAGCATCGTTGGGTGAGTGAGTTATTGCAGTGCCCTTGCTCAAATTTATTATGGCTCCAGGCGGGCGGTTGTTCTCCACGCGGGAACGGACGATCTCGGGAAGGGAGGCGATCCTGAAAGCCTCAAGACCGGGAATGCGGGTGCTCGGGCTGCGTGCGGGACCATAGTACGTACGTTCAATGGCACCCTTGCTCAGCACTCATCGTTTCGTAGGGACTCGCTGCGTAAATTCAATCTCAGAGACACTGAATTCGCATGAATATATGTCTTTGACGAGAAGAATTGACCCACCTGGTAATAATAAGGCGGGCTGATGGCCTTGCACTATCCAAAGTTGAGGATTTGGAGGTTCAGAACGGCAACGACTTACTGTGTAAGGAGCAGCGCATGTTGTTGCACCGGTATAGCCAGTTCCCCCGCACTTATTATCATCGTCAGCATCATCAAGTTTCAATTTTTTCCTCTTACCTGGCCGAACTCGGTTTGCACTGGACCGATGGAGGTCGTGGTCGTGGTCGTGGTTGTGGTCTTGCTGGTTGTCGAGCTGGCCGAGGAGGTAGTGGTGCCGGTCGTCGTGGTCGTGGTGTTACCTCCGCCTTCTCCAATCAGTTCATGGCCTCCAGAATCTCGCAATGCTCACCTGTTCCGACACTAGTCGTAATTGGTGCGCTTTCGATATAAACGCCGCTGAAAAAGTAATCCTCGGTGCCCGCTGTGGATTAACCGTTACACAAATCGCGTCTAGATGCGGGGGAACGCACTGGGGTTGATACGAAGAACGCCCAAATGCCAATCGGCCGAATTGGTACTGGTCGCAGCCGGGACGTTTTGCACGACCTTGACCAACGGGGCTGATCCGTTCGAAGCCCAAAGACCCACTGTCTGGGCAGTAAACTGCAGTGCTGGTTGGTTCACTGATCAAGAAGAGGTCTCTGTGACTTACGTCGATATCGTACGCAAAGTTGTACCAAACACCGGGAGTCCAGGGTGTGTCCCAGTGGTCTACTTCCGTTACCTGACAGAGCATTAGATTGCGACAGTCTGCTTTTGAATAGACACACCATCCACGTCAGGTGAGTGGGGTTTGGAGCAACGCCGACTTTGAGCTGATTTTCGAGTTGGATTAAAGAATCTGGTGCATAAGAGGAACGCTTACCTCCGTGAAGTGACTTTCAAAGAAACAAATCTGAAAGACGACATTTGATAAACGACAAACTGGAAGGTCTTTCATACCTGATGCTCAATGGAAGTCTGCAAAGGTGTAAGTAAGTAGGCCACGAATAAATATTGCATCAACTTACAACTGGGTAGTTGGTCGAACCCGCTTGTCCAGTAGAGATGGAGAAATGATACAAAAGATTGCCCGTCCCCAGGTTCGCGCTCGTCTGAGGAATAAGCTCCGTGCTACCAGATCGCGGTCAACGACAATTATCACCGAAAATCAAGGCAGCTCACCGCTCAAACTGGCTATTCCACGTAGACGTGCTATCCACCGTGAGTTTGAGTCCATTCGTCTCGCTCGAGTCGGCGGGATTCTTGTAGGACGGCGAGAGCGACAGATACTCGGATGTGTTTTGAGTACCGTGGATGTACCATTGATACTCTCCAACTTCGTTACTAAAGCTCCAGGTGTCGAAGCTCGCCGAGTTTGCCTGAACTATCGATGAGGCCCATGTAAAAAAAAACATGCACGGTAAACCCACGTAAGAATTAAAGTTGCCGGACCTGCAGTGGCAAATCAACTTGGTGAATTGATCTGGAAAATCAGTCAACTCACCAGACAGTAGTCCCAGCGTTGACCCCGATAGCAGCAAGAAGTAAAGTCAAAAGAGCCATGTCGCGTACTTTTTCTTGGCTGTTGCTTAAATACCCCCCAGGTTGAACATCGGTACTAGCCATCTCGCGAAATTCGCCCGCGGGAAAAATATCGGTTCGCGGCGAAAGGATGTATTGTAAGTAGCAACTCGTACATCATGCGGTCATGAAAAACTAGCTATTATTCCGGGGTATCAAATCATCTTAGGGGTCATAAAATAATATAAAAAATACGCTCATTGTCGAGGCTCTTCCGCCGGAGGCTCTCTCCTGAACATCCAAGCCGTGAACCACGATCTCGGCATCGTCGCCCTATCCACCTCGGCTTGCTCCTCTTCCAGCCGATCCACCAAAGCCTGCTCCTCTTCCGCGAGAACCTCATGCAATATGGCCTCATGAGCGGAGATATTGGCTGATCGTTGTTGTCTCGTGGACGGCGCAGCAACAGAGAGTCGTGAATGAGGAGAATGTGCCCGAACAAACTCGGCTTGAGCATGCATGTCAGGACGGACGTTGTTAAAGTCCCCGTCTGACCGGATACGATCCATGACGGGAGGCTGGAGGGTGGACATGATAGAAGTCGAACGTTGCGGCCGGCCAACGCTGTCCGAAAATGAGCGGTTAGACAACCTAGGAGCAATGCTCGGTCGTCGCGGTCTTGACGCGGTCGTGCTCGAGCTAACTTTCCGACGGAAGGTAGAACCCCGGCGTGCTCGGACAGTGTGTTCCACATCGTCATTCGCCAGCGCCCGCTGCGCAATGATGAGAGGAAGGTCGATTTCCTCGCTGCCATCCACAGTTTGTTCGAACGACTCGGCGCTTGGACGCTCCTCAGCTGGCGTGGAAACACTTGAAATCTCCGACATTGCCGCCGGTGATGCGGTGGTCGCTACCCAGAAGCCCAAGCGGCCGGCAGCCGGGTCAACAGTGACGGACCTTCTGAGATCCACCGTATCATCCAGATTGAGTTTGGCGAAGGGGTCGCGAGGAAGCCATAAATCCGTGGCGATGTCCCTAGTGTAGAACGGGTTGTCGTACGGAAGATCAGCGGTGTTATCGTCGTCCCATGGCGGTGGAGACGGATGTGGCGCTACAAGTCCAGAATTTTCATCCCAGGCACCTGCGGGCTTGTATCCCCGAGGCTTGCTTGGTAGCGCCTGGCCATCGATCAACCTCTGCGCCTCTGGAGATGATGAATCTTGTTTGACGTTCGACTCGAGATCCCTCGATCCCAGGCGAGAAAAGGTCTGTTCTCGGGGTCCAAAGGGATTGGGTCGGTGCTGTGCCTGTCGATGCGGGCGTACAGTAGCATACGACAAGTTGACCCATGCAGGTACGCGCCACGAGAACATGGGCGAAGGCATGTTGTCGTTGCTTTCTTCACCGGACGAAGGTTCTTGTCCCAGTTCAGGGTCAGTCGTGCGTGGAACCATCAGTTGAGCCTCTAGAATATCATCGTGCTCAAATTGGGCACGGAGTACGCGCGTTATTCTGAACGAGTTGTTGAGTGACAATCCCAGTCAAGACAAAAAAAAAACACTTACACAATCTTGACAAATGTAGTGAAGACAACGAGAAAGGCGGCAAGCCCGACATTTACGGACTTTTTCAGGACAACCATGTAGATCATGAAAACGACCTGAGAGAGGACGAGACCTATGCAAAGTCAGTACTCTAAAGCTGGGGTATTCCATTGTAAACCTACCGTCAAGCGAATATCGCGCCATTCGTATGAGTAACACTTTTCCATTGTTTTCATAGTTCTTTGCGTAGACATGAAGTAGCTGATTCTTGACAATTCCTAGACATCTGAATGAGAAAATAGAATGCAGTTGTGTTACGGGACATACCAGCTTCAATGAAATAGTAGAATGCGCCAAAGGGAATCACGAATGGATTCAGGACCGCGAAGAGCAAAAGGACGTGTAACACCAGCAGATGCATCGGTAGCCAGTCTAAACACAGTCAAACACCGGAATTCCCGTGGATAAAAAGAGCGTACAATAGAAATTGAATGTCCTTGGTCGGGTACCGATGGCGCGTTTCCGTCTTGGTCAACATTAGCGACCTGCGATAAGAGCGAATGTCAACTTACGGAGTCACTTGGCCGCGAAGTTTCGGATAGAGGATGAGCGGGAGCCCCACTAGGTCAACGTCAGTACATGTCACAGTACATCGATCAAAGGGACTCACACAGAGCCAGCTCGAAACCACCGTGCATGCCCGTGGTGAAGATCACTGCACCTGGATTAGAACTCAAATCAACGCCATTGAAAACAAACCTACTCCAACCAACGTAAAAGGGGCCAGCAGTAGGGAAGCTCTGCGACACAATCTGCAGAATATCAACCCTGGACGTCTGATTCACCTTGAACGAATCAAGAATCGACTGCAACGCCGCCGTCCCAACGCAGAAAAAGACAAGCACATTGACAACGAGGAACTTGTAATACCGAGTCATGATGAGATCATGCAGAGCCGACAGCGTCGTTATTGTGTGCGCCTTTTTCGCAATGAGCAAGAGGATAGGCGGGATGGAGAAGGCCAGGAGGGAGACTAGAAGGGTAGGAACAAACGACTGGATCAGGTCTTCCTCCCAAGCATGTCTCGCCAGGTATGCGCTCTGAGTAAATACCAGTGAATAAAACGAATTAACAGAGATGAATGTGCTGACCAGAGCCGGCAAGAAAGCAGAGATATTCTGGATCGACACCAGACCGACCAACAGAGAGACGGGGAATAACCAGAACACAGTGAACGCCCTGTATTCGATTAGAATTCAATCTTGGTAACGCCAAAACGACCCACCATACGCCCATGTTGACGACCCAATCTTTAACAAACTGACATGTTTATTAGTGGAGTCATGTTGAAGGCGCAACAACCCACCTCGCCGTCAAACGACGACTTCATGACTCTGACCCAATCCAAGTCCTGGTAAGCAGGAGCCATCGTGACCAAACAACTCAAGGGATTCAGTGGATGCACGGCGAGATATTTGCAGGCCCTCCTGGCGTCCGCGGGGTCCGCAAACGTGACAAACGCCGTTGAAGCTGCATCGTAATCCGTAACAGCCCTAGCGCGATTCTCCGTGATGAGGGCCGTGAGGAGACTGTACTTGGCACTGTAATAGTCGATAGTCGGGACGATCTTGCCCCGGAAGACGTGAGAAAGTGATATCAGTGGGTGGAAGGGCTCCAGGCTCGCATTTGGCAGACTGTGCAACGCTTCCCATATCGTAGGCAGCTGTGGCGGTGTCGGATTAGGATGACCTCCATCACTGTCCGAATCCTGCGACCCCTCCGTCCGAAGCTTCCTGAACTGGCTTCTTGAGAGGAAAGCAGGCCTACGCGGCGCTTTCCGATTTAGCCCAAACTCGTCCACGTATGGACCAATAACCTCGATCAGCTGGTTCATCCGCTCCTCCGGTGTCATATCCACGACTTTTTTCTTCCCTTCACCCTCAACCGTGCCTCGCTCCACATCCGCCATGGCGGCCTTCCGCCTCTTGGACAGAGCCCTCACAATGGGCTTGTTGGCTTCCTTGCGGGTCATAGCATCCTTGACAGCAAGCACCGTCTTTTGAGCCAACCTGATATGCGCAGTTTCGAGCAAACGCGCAAAATTTTCCCGCCGTTCCAGTAGAATGGCCAGCTCTGTCATCTTGCGCGCAACAACCACACGATCGATGTGTGGAATTGGACCCGGATTGTCGACAGAGCCGGTAGCCGCATCATCCTTGCCGTCTCGGGATGTAGGCGAGAGCGGGATCGCAGGGGCAAGTTCGGGCAGATGTTTGGCTTTGTTGAACAAGAACGCGATGGATTTATTGATGAACCCAGGTTGCGTCGCGGAAGTGAGGCCCATGGAGGGAACGTCCAATTTGCGTGACAAATAGTATTCAAAGTATTCTTTGAGTACCTTTTCGTTGCGCAGGCTTGGAGGGACGTTGGACACCATGATTGTGCGAAGGCGCAGGCCAAAGTTGGGATGATGCCGGTCCGGAGTGGATACATCCGTGAACGGGTATTGCGGGTGCGGATGAGGATAGTACGTGCCGTCGGACGGATCGTATTCGGCCATCCGCTTGGCGGCGATGGCCAGCTTTTGTGCTCGCAGTAGGAAGGCTCCATGGCAGATCCATATTAAGGTGGCCATCCACGAGAGGGTAATCCAGAACAAAAGGCAGATGTGAATCCACAACAACGATAGTCCGCGGTGGGTGGCTACAAGTGATGTTATCGAGGCGCGCGTCATGGAGGCCCTGGAAATCGAGTCGTCGGAGAATTCAACATGTATGGGGAATAGTATCGGGAAGGTGGTGCAAGTATGCAGTATCACAAACCAGACTGTACGCACGTCAGACATGAACAGATTTTTAAAAATATCACGACGCACAACAACCGCGAAGCCAGCGAACATAGAGAGTGGCGTCTACGCCTCGCAGCTCATTCATCTTGTCTTGAGGGAAGAAAACGACCTGCTTGACCCAGGAGAGCGGCCATCCTCGAGGCGTTGGAGGGGATGGATATCTTTCCGTCGGGTCAGTCGAAAGATAAAAACGAGGCAGTGCGCTAACCTTGCCCAAGATCTAGCTTGGTATAAACTGGGAAATCAATCAACTTTGACAACCCCAGCAGGCGCGGACGATGCTCACTATCCAAACTCCCAACATTCGCGACTACCGAGTGCGTCAGACGTGCGCTTGGCCCCCCTGCGCGTCCGTTTCATCAACTCCTGCGACGAAATGGCGAGCACAGCGATGACCAGACCAATGACGGTCTGATTCACTAGGCCACTGGGCAGTTTGGTCAGTGCCCATTCCACCGAGATTGGTCACAAGCCCCACCTGTAGTCTCGAGAAAAGGGTCTGGTCTCCACGTCGGCCATGATAGCGAGGAAGTGGGGTTACGATGGTGAGACTGAGAAGGCGGGGCAAGGGATCATATATGCCGAGGCGACTCCTCGAGCGGCTCGGAGGAGTGGGTTCGTGCGCAAAGAAGCAAACCAAATTGGGAGAGAGTGATCGCGCGTCATGTAGGCTCCTCACACTGACAGTCCGCGCTCTCTTGAAAAAAATATAGGATAGCTCGGAATACAGTGGGCGAGAATATTCGTATTCTACGATGTAACAACCCAAGGACCCCTGACCATTGCTTATTTGGTCTTGCAGATACGGAGTTTGTTGGGGCGATAAAGGTAGTTGTCGCTGTAGTTCTTGGGTGGTATCCTCTTGACCGTGGGTTGTTGTCTGACAAGACGGTGAGCGGGGCGAGGCGTACAATGCGAATAACCCACACGTAGTAGTCCCATCCTACAAAAGTTATGAGGGTTCGAGACACTCAGATTACAGGGTTGCTTACCCTGTTGCTTTGCAAAATTAATGGCATCCTCTTGGGACTTGAAGGTGACACGAGTTCCCTGCATATAGTCGGCACTGGGTGGATCAGCACGCAGACGAGAATGAACAAGCATCATACGCACGAGCTAGCGTAGCCCATGAGCGGATTCTCCCAGCGACCTCCGCCTTGAAGGATATCAAAGTCAATTCTCCACCGTTCACCCTTTGCTCCGCCGCTCTGCATGGTGTTTCGTGTCGGCTGATAGACACGGACGGCGCGATGACGCAGCTCAGCTGACGGACAGGTAAGGCCAAGGACACGACGAATAAAGGGCCGATGCGCACAGGGAGCACCGCTGATAACCTCCGCGGTCAAGAGCTCGGTACCCGCGACGGGAACGACATCCGTCGGTGTGGTAGCAGCAACAGACTGAGCCGGGGAAACAGCATCGGATGCGATGGAACGACTCGAAATAGAGGGTGCGACTCGGCGAACTAGAGGGACTAGCTGCCTGCGAGCGAGCATCATGGTGGTAGTGAAGCAAGAACAATCAATCTACTCCGGCATCCCAAAAAGGAAATTTAATCTGCCTTTCTATCTTTCTATCTTCTCGAGGCAGTGGCACTGCTACTGATGTCTTGGGACACGGTATTTAGCTCTTTCATCTCAGTCGATTACCGTAATTTCTTTCCCCGCTGTGCTGGTCGCACTGTTATTCCATGGCAAGCATTTCATTCTCTGGGGCTACAGGGGGGACCTGCGCGAATAAAGAAAGGTGCGTGCTCGATCTAGCACTCCTTTTACACCGCTGAGAAAATACAAGGATCGTCCAAACTGTGATCATTGCTGCTACAGTCATTGCTGTCTGCTTCGTTGCCGAAATCGCAGTCGTCGCAGTCCTGCTCGCTCGGCGGCGAAGCAGCAGGGACCGTAGCTGGGAAAAGTTACCTCTTCCCGAGAAGCAGGGCGCATCTAGCCGCCGAGAACAGTCGATTGAAATCTTCGACGACACGGAGAGCAAGCAGCTACCTGCAACACCGGATTCTTCGATCTCAGATGAATTCGTCCAAGTCGCTATCAACCCACCAACGCCTCTCCTGCACACCCAGTTTCCCAGCATACCCCCCACGCCGATCGCTCCCAATGACACAAGAATGCAAGGCGGGCTTTGGGTGGGAGGCAACAGACTGACGGTCGTCAGTCTTGCAGATTCGACAGGAGAGGCAAGATTAATGCCGGAAGCTGAAGCAGGTAGCAGTGCGAACGCCGAGTCGGAATTGGTCGCAAGCCTGCGGGCACGGATCCATGAACTTGAGATGCAGAACAAGTTGCGGGATGCCAGTTGGTATACGTCCAGGCCGCCACCAAGTTACAAAAGCAAGAGAAATTGAAAGTGTGGGAGGATATTGCGACAATTGAACCCATTGTACTTAGTAGTAGCACGAGTATTCTGAGCGAGGCTCAGTTGAGGCCACGTCTGACGTAGAGGGAGAGCTCGATCAAAGAGACGCCCAAAAGGGAAAAGCCGCCCACGCGTTGGCAGCCAATACATCATCCTGCCTTCATTGGAGCCATCTCCCTTGCCTCTTGCCAATGCCTCTCCCCGAGGTCGATCTAGTCGTCGCCTTTCGCGCGTCCCGCAAAGCCAGTGTCCGGAAACAGGAGGCGTTGAACGACGCGCGTAAGGCAGAGGAGCAGTATTCTCGACTCATCAAGACTTTATCCGACGCAGGTCTCAAGGCAGTTGGAAGGAGAGGAGAATCACTTGGGCACCTTCTCGTGTTTGTCTCGTGTCCTACGGCAAAAGTCAAGGCACTAATAAAACGCGAACGGTGAGCTGCGTCATTATGCAACCATTTCGTTCACTTGAACTCCTGCAGCCATTCCGACTTTCTCTCTGGCCTGCCTACCACGCCGTTGAAGGGGGAGGAAGACCTGCAGCCACTGCTCTCGCCTGCAGACCGCATTCGTCTTGTCCATGGTTTCGTCACTTCCATGCCTTCTGACGGCGGGCTGGGAATCTCCCCCGATTCTCCCGACTATGATCTCGTAGAGTCCATCATGGCGCTCCATGACCGCGAATTCAATGAGCGCTGGATACATGCGTGGACCACGAGCCGTTTCGTCTCAGTCAAACAGGAACGCCTCAGAGAAAACTTTGGTGACGCTGTAGCAATGTACTTTTCTTTTTTGCACTCTTATTCGCAGGTAATATTATTCAGAAGCGTTCAATTCTTTACTCACAACTGTTAGGCCCTCCTTTTCCCAGCTGTTCTCGGTGTACTCTTCTATCTCTTTGGCAGCCCCTACTCGCCGATATACTCTATACTGATTCTGCTGTGGTCCGTGGTGTACGTCGAATGGTGGCGTATTCGGGAACGTATCCTTTCGCTGCGCTTCGGGACCCGAGGTTCCGCTCGTGTTGAGCGCCGTCGGGCTCAATATATCGAAGGATTCCCCTGGTGGAGGAGGGAATTGCGACAGATCGCGAGTCTGCCAGTCCTCGCACTTTTTGGGGCTGTCCTCGTCTCCATCTTGACGGGCATCTTCGCGTTCGAGGCATTCATCACGCAACTCTACACAGGGCCAGGGCATCAATTCATCTCCTTCAGCCCCACGGTTCTCTTTGTGGCTCTCGTCCCCAGGCTGCTGGCTGTGTACCACAGCGTCGCAGCCAGATTCACGGCATGGGAGAACCACGCGCACCAGTCGTCACATGCGGCATCCCTCACTCTCAAGACGTTCGCACTTAGTGCGCTTGTCGCATACATGGGTCTGGCCCTCAGCGCGTTTGTCTATGTGCCCTTTGGCGAGGGCATCATGCGCGCTGTTCAGGTTCTGCTCTTCCGCGGCGCCGTAGTCGGAGATATCGCGGGAGACTCCAAGATCAACGGTACTGTGCCGACGCAGAGCATGTGGAACTTGGATACCAGTGTCGCTGGGCAAAAACTCAACGCAGGCCGTCTCAAAGATCAGATGTTTGCGTACACCGTAACGAATCAGGTCGTCAACACGTTTGTTGAGGTTGGGCTCCCGTACGTCCTACGTGGGGTTGAGGCGATTCGGGCAAAACGGAGCAATGGGAACGGCAAGGGCAAGAAGCGAGTAGTCTTTGAGGATGAGAAGGAAAAGGGCGGTGCGGAAGAACGGGAATTCCTCGAGGATGTACGCCGACAGGTAAGTAATCAACCTTTGGATTTTCAAGTCAACTGAGGGTCTCAGGTCAACCTTCCCGAGTACGACACTTTCCAAGACTACAGCGAGATGGTCACCCAATTTGGATATGTTGCCCTCTGGTCTACCATTTGGCCGCTTGCACCAGGTACGCTTGATATGAATCTTCTCGAATATTTACCGACTCCCAACTCAGCTATGGCCCTCATCAACAACTTTTTCGAGCTTCGCTCAGACGCGTTCAAGATCACTGTACACAATCGTCGTCCGATCCCTATACGCACAGACACGATTGGTCCTTGGCTTGACGCGCTCTCCTTCCTCACGTGGCTCGCAGCTCTCACCAACTCTGCACTGGTGTACCTCTTCTGCCCGCGCGCTCAAAATTACTGCAACTCACCTTCTGCATCGCCACTTGACAAGGTGCACCAGCATATCATGTCCGCTGCGGGTGTCGGAGAAGGCCCAGGAGCAGCCGAGGTTGACGGTGGTGCGGCGACGCGCGAGTTACTGGGGAGGGCATTGCTGATTGCACTCGCTGCATCGCATGGATATATTGCATTGCGTGCGATTGTGCGTCACGTGATGGAGAAGGCACTTTGGTATGCAAGTGGAGAGGTGCGCGAACGGGAGCAAGATGAACGCGCTGTCAAAGCTCGGTTCTTGACGGACGTTGTTGGCTCGGTGGCCCTTGACGTTGGCGTCAACGGGCGTAGCGTCGAGGGTGAGGATGTGGTGGTGGAAAAACCTGCAGCGACGGACCCTGTCGAGGGACTTGACGGGTTTTGGGATCACGACGAGGGAATGCAAGAGATATCGAGGATAACGAAGGACGCTTAGAGTTAGATCATTCAAGTTGGACTCTGGATTTATGTTCCCGGATACTGTATGCAGTCACTGTAATTTCTCGCAAGATTTGACGAATCAAAACGCTCCAAATGACAACAGTGAAGAAATGTAGAATACACATGTGGTATAATATAATAAAGTAGTCCGAGTCCGTGAGTAGTACATAGGATACAGCGTACAGCGTATAGGGGTCAAGCCCAAAAACACAGCAAAATCAAACATCAAAACCAACGGTACGGGTGACTGGCCGTAGGCTTATAACTGGCTGCTCGCCAGCTGGAGGATTAGGAGGCTCATCGTCAGCATCCAACTCGCCCTCGTCATCATCGCTTTCTGATGACCGTCTCGGTCTTCCCAGGGGGCCAAACATACTGACACGGTTGGATTCCCTGGATGGTTTGAACGAAGGATGAGCTTTGAGACTTTTCGCAGCCTCCGATATTGCAGCGACGACATCGGCGTCCAGCTCGATGGTGAAGAGGTCCAGAATGTATCGACGCACAGGCAATCTGTACCTCTGCGTGGACACGGTGTGAAGAGCTCGGAAGAACATGGTCGGTGATGCAAAGATGGACTTGAACTCTGGCCTGGATTTCATTCTGCAGTGATTTAGTCGGCGTATAGGTCAAATACAAAATGCCCACCTTGCCAGTGAACGAGAAGCAGCATTGGCAATAACTGTGTTGGCAAGGTTGTGGATGGCAGTAATGACATCCAGTTCCGTCTGGGACGTCGGAGGCATTAACCTCGATTCAGATTTATCAGGAAGTCTTTGCGTCCAAGGTGGAAGCTGACGCGCATCTTTTAGACCTGGCCAATAACACGAACAAAAGTAACGAACAGATATGAACACGTCCAAGTCGACAGGCACGCAAAGGCCCGTTGGTAAGCCCAGTGGAGAAAGGGTAGCCTCCCAGTGGTAGTCATCCAGAATCTCCGCACCCTGAGAGGTGGAAGATATGAGACCAAGTACAAAGAAGCACGTGCTGAAGTACAGTCAATTAAAAGTTCATGGAGAATACTCGAGACATACCCGCGAACGGAGGGTATCTGCGAGTTCTGCGCAATATCCAGCACAGTCGGAATGATTTCTTCCTCTTCCAAGAAAGGAAGACCACCCTCAGTTGCGCCGATATTGCCCTGGAATTGATCAGTAAGGGGAGCATCAGTGTAAACAAGTACATACTACGACCCATAAAATGCTCTTCAACTTGAGAATGAGCTCGGGATCTTCATTTTCGTCGCTGTGGCGCCGTATAAACTCGGCAAACTCGGCGAAATGGCCCTTCTCCTGCAAGATTTGACATCCGAGATCCGTTTTGGCCATTTCTCCGTAGAAATGTGGGGGAACAGTTCCTTCGAATGCACTGGTGGATTATCAGTCAAAAAATCCGTATGTCAAGATAGAGACGCACAGGTTGTCATCACCGTCTGGTATGCCTAGGTTACTGAAAACCTTGGCGAGAAAGACCTCGACTTGGACGACATAGTAGATATTGCGTTCCTGTCCCAACATTTAGCACAGATGGCGTCAAGCGCAAATGTATACCGACATGGAACCAGATATCCATCTCTCGTGAAACGTATCCAACGTCGTAGAGATACCGGAAGCCAACAGGAGTGGATATAAATCTGTAAAATATTCAGTGAGGAGCCATCAGACTTTGGAAGCAAACTATTACTTCAAAAGGAGCGGATGTCCAATCTCCCCAAGGTGATCCATCGTCGGCTGCATCTCAACAACCAATTGGAGAATATCCTTCGACTCGCACACATCCCGCAGATACGTCACCGCCAACTCGCAGACGTGGGGTTCGGGATCATACAACTGAGTAAGAAGAAGCCGTAGAGTCCATGCGTTGGCGGTAGGAGATGAACGAATCATATCGCCTAAATGGCGGGTCGCAAAGAGCCGAATATGCTAGCAAGCGTGAGCCTCGAGTCCGGTAATCCTAGAAACGACATACAGGGAAACTGGACGTCAGTGTCTTGGACAAGACGATCCGGGAATGCCCATCACTACGCCAAGTTGAGTAGACGTTCGCCAGAATGAAAAGCTGCATACATATTATAGTCGAGGTTCTCGATGATTTCCCTGACCAAATCCTCCCGGTTTTTGAGCTCGGACAGATGATAAAACGCAGTGAAGATTTTGAACTTTTGTAAAAGTCTTCAAAGTTCATGTCAGTTCTGAGGGGAAAGCACATCGTGCATACATACTCAATGCCCTCCTTTGTCTTGCTGAGCGTCCCAAGCATAACGAGATACCCATAAGTCATCCGGTCAGCAACCCGTTTCTTGGAGAACATGGGATCAGAGTCGAGCGCAGCATTTGACTTGAGAGATAAGTCAGGAATTCTGCACAAATGTCGGGCAAAAACGCACTGGATCAAGCTGTGCAAAACACTTCATAATCTGCGGCAGGAAGGGATCCTCCGTAGACAGATACCGCACACCATCAGGACTAGCCGTGAGGGTCGTCAACAAAGAGCAACCCAGCTTCAGCCATCGGTGATTCGCCTGAACAAATACTCAGAATCCGGCGTAAACATGTACAAAGAACACACCTTGGTCTTCGGCAATTCACAAAACCTCATCCCGCTTCCAAACGGATGGAAGAAGACCATCAGCCGGCGCATAAACCTCGACACCTTGATAGCCTCCTCCAGCCTCTTTGGATTCAGCAACGGCCCTTCAATAAGCTCTTGTAACAAGTCGAACTTCCACACGTTATAGTCCTTGGTGACTATCACCTGCGTCTCAAGTAGCGAGGCTTGGAACGTCTTGTCGTCCATCTGCATGCTCATTTTCAGCTTGACCTGTTCCACCTGCCGCTGTCCACGCCGGATCGCGTCTTCCGCCGAGTTGGCTCTATACCCAGATCAGTTGACACGCAAAAGTAACAGCTTTGAGATAGAAACCTAGGACGAGACCCCTTCAATGTATTCGGCTCCAACCGGGTGTGGTTGCGGTTAAAGCTGTCAATAGCCGACATGGCCGTAGTGCCCACAATACGATGCTCTCCGTCAGTGTAATTAGACGCCATGGAAAAAATCCTCGGAATAGTCTACGATATAAGCACGTGAACCGAGCCATCAAAGAACCTACACTCACCTGAATCTGAGAAGCCACACTCAACGGCAAAACCCTGTTTGCCATCTGCAGCACCTCCGCCATAAGTAGCGTCGCCTTGCGCGAAAGATTCGAGCCGGAGGTCGACTCCTCCAACATACCCGTCAGAGCCTGTGGAGAATTTAGACCAAACTTGAAGGACACTCTACGGAGACGTACATCAAGCAGACCAGCATTGGTAAATACCATCACCATCAGCGCGATGTATTGATCCGTGAGCTTCAGTTTCTGATGCGCACGCTCAGGATGTGGCTGCTCGCTTGTGGGCCTTGGTTCGTTCGTTCCCCGTGTTTTGCGATACACTGGAAATGATTCGCAAAGGGCTGTGGTAATAGATAAAGTACATACTCGTGAGGCGTCGACCGTCGAGGAAAGTCTTGTACCATTCCGGCGTCTTGATGTTCAGAAGATCGAAGAACATGTCCAGTATTATTTCCTGGAATTAATAAGCGAAAGAAGAGAAGAAGAGAAGAAACACACCCTTGTGTCCAACGAAGGGATGCGGAGCGTGTCGATCAAAGACCGTATCGCTCGCATATTATCCATGCAGAAATACATCAAGCCTGGAAATCCTCAATCAAAACCCCATTGTAGAGTGCTCCAAAACTCACCACTCCAAGAGCGTAACATCAGCTGGATAACCTTCGTACAACCTCTCATCCGGTCAGCATGATCAGGTCCCTTGCCATACGCGTCCGTTACAGCCGAGAACGCCATCTCGAGATCCGCACCGACTTGCAGGTACCCCCGTGTCCTCGGTGAATCGACGATATGCAAGAACGCCGAAGCCAACAAGGGTGCAATCTCAAGCGGCCCTTCACCGAGCGCGTGGAGCAGAAATCGTATACCGCCCGTTCGCGCCACCAGGTCAGTGTCAATCACCACTAATCCCGTTGAATGAATGCAAGATCTGAAGTAACTGCGACTCACGTATCTCAGCCAACGTCTGTATACAAATAGACCGGAAGGGATCCTCCGTGTGCTCCGCCACAGCGACAAAGGCGCGCATCACAGCACCCGAGAGAGGCACCTTTCTAGAACCAGTAGACCCGCCAGAGTCGTTTCGGACTGTGCCGACTTCCACCACGGTGCGAATGAGTTTGATAACTTGCTCCTTCTCCATGACGAACTTGTTGTCTCGAGTCAGTGATCTGATAATGTACCAATCCAGCGTCTGTTCCCCGATCCGCTTTATGGAGTCGGCGTCGATGAGCATATGCCGTATTAAACGATATGCGGTGGCCCGACATTTCTGAGAGGCTTTGTCGGCCAAGGCTGGGATGACTCTGGTGCGGCATAAGCAGGTGAGTACAAGTGGAGACGAGAACGCACGCTCGCATGACATCCGGGAGATTAACCTCATACCGAACCCGCATATTCCGTTGAATAATCGCGACGAGTTTGGTCATCAACTCGACGCGTTGGCGATCGGTGTCCGCGGAACTGGGGAACACTGGAGCCGGGGAAGAGGGGGAGGAGGGATTTGGACGAGAAAGGGCGGCCAGAGATGCGATACAAGATGAAGCATTGGACAGCGCGGTGCGAAAGTCGTCTCCACCTAGAATGGGTTGGACAAAACAGCAACTAGTAGTTATTCCCCGACGCACTCTTCTCATCCGTATCCTCTTTCGGTTTGGCGGACTGGTTGGCTACAAACCTGCGGCGTGTCGATCCCGAAACGCTGGGGGTCTTGGCCTTGGTCTCTGCAGATATTTAAGCAGGGCACAAGACGAATGACAGACTGCGGACGTATTTCGATGCGCTTGTTAATGGCGTCGATCTTGCTCTGAGCCATGTTGAGCTCCTCCACGACCTTTTCGCGAAGGTCATCCTTGGCCAGGTGTCAATGATGGTGAGAGGAGTGGGGCACACGACGCACTGCAACATTGGGAATGTTGAGAAAGTTCCGGGCTCCCTCCTTGATTCTGTTTTGAACCAGCAGCATTTCATTGAGGTCGACGAGCTGACAGGGATAAGACAGAGGTCCAGCTACGGGGAGGAGAAGCGGACCTGCTCGGCGGGAGATCGCTGATCGGTGTCGACAGAGTCATCGGGGTGGTCAGTTGGAGAATTATTGACGATGGTGTAGGAGGAGCCGGAGGATGGTGCGAGATACGAGGGCATAACGCGAAGACCTGCTCAAGCGTTGAGATGCAGTGTCACGTGGCCGTCAGCCGACTCGGTTGGTTCGCTGTGGAAGACGATCTGGTCGTCGTGGCGCACAATGACTATGAGCGCGACGTCGTGTTACGAATAAACTATTAAAATGGTTAATGCAAGTCTTCGGGTACGGTTAGCACCAAGTTGGCACTAGCCTGAATGTCATCCTGCTTACGATGCATTTCCAGCTTTTTCTTCTCCTCAAAAGATGAAACCCACTCCAAGACTACATACACTCGCTAGCTCAGCTAGAGTACTACCGCGTAGCCTCACAGGCCAGGTACGGCGAAATCAAACTATTAGTATAATGATGATGGTGATGGTGATGGTGATGGTGATGATTGCCGCAACCGACTGAGAGCACGTGACTAGGAATCTGAGTAGAAACTGACTAGTTGTCTACCGGTGCCGTTCGGCAGAACACGAATTCCAGACCTCCTCCTCAAGACTCAACGATGGGTGTGTGTTCTGCGACGCTCCCCGCTGCCGCTCCCCAAGACTGACATGCTACCCGTACAGTTCGTTACGCAGGTGCCGCCCATGCCACAAACCCCGAGACGAGTGAATTTTCACCTCAATCTTCGCCTGTGCAAAATTATTGACTTGATGCAGCCTCGCGCGCTCGGGGCGAGTACCTCCGCACCCACTTCAAGAACATGCGTGAGGTCGCCGCAGCTCTCACTGGTTCGTCTCATATTCATCTTGCCACTCCATAATTGTACAATTGCTAACCGAGTGCACAGGCCTGAAGCTCACCAAAGCCTACACCTACCTCTCCAACGTCAAGGAGCACAAGCAGATCATCCCTTTCCGGCGGTTCTCTGGTGGTGTCGGACGTGCTAGCCAGGCGAAGGAGTTCAAGACGACCCAGGGTCGCTGGCCCGAAAAATCCGTCAAAT
The DNA here is from genome assembly GCA_029378245.1 of Roridomyces roridus. Lineage (NCBI taxonomy): Eukaryota > Fungi > Basidiomycota > Agaricomycetes > Agaricales > Mycenaceae > Roridomyces > Roridomyces roridus. The sequence continues at coordinate 28,069 of JARKIF010000114.1, read as the reverse complement.
TCATGCTCCGTCTGCTGAAAAACGCCGAGTCCAACGCCGATGCTAAAAACATTGAGTTGGAGGACCTCATCATCAAGAACATCGTTGTTCAGCAAGCCCCCGTGCGTTTTCATCCTCAACTTTGTAATCCACACTGACCGGATACAGAAAACGCGTCGCCGCACGTACCGTGCCCACGGTCGCATCAACCCTTACCAGGGACACCCCACACACGTCGAAATCATTCTGGCCGCCAGTGAAGTAGAAGTGGAGAAGGCCACCGACAAAGGTGATTTCTTCACCCAAATATCCTGATATCTCAAGTCTCAATGACATTTCAGCCTCCGTCTCCCTCACTGGCCTCAACCGGCGACAGGTGGCCCGCAAGCGGATCGAGGCCGCCCGGGCGTAGATGATTCTTGTTGCATGTTCGAGTAGGATGATGTTCCATGTTCAAGAATGCTATGCTCCATGTCCTCATGTACAGAATTTTTGAGATGGGTATGTAAGGAAAGTGTGAGCGAATCCAAGTCGCGAAAGTCTAGAAATACAAGGAGTGTGGGGATGAATGCGATGATGAAGATATGTGAGGGAGAGTGAGATATCGCGGTAAGCGCTAGTTAGATCCATTCAGGCGAAAGAAGCACATTCACTTCCTCTTCGTGCGTAAATTGAGTAGCGTCGCAATCGATTTGTTCTTGCGCAGCTTGGGAGTTGGCACCGCCGAAGGTTCGGGAAGGGGGTGTAGCGTAAACGCCCCACTCTCGGCATTGCCTTTAAGCGTGACAAGCCAAACTTGGCCCTTTTGAATGGGGTGTGGAGCGCGGCCCTCCAACGCACGGCTCAACGCGTCCATCTTGGCCACAGAGTCCTCCACAGGGTGGACCTTCAATTGGGTTTGAATCCAATCTTGGATCATCGGAATGCGTTCTATTTGGTACGCGCCGAGGAAACATTCCATCGCTGGGGATTCATCAGTATCGAGTAAGGGAGAGCACGGAGCGTCTTACTTCGGATAGTCTTTTCGAGGATGCGGAAAACGGATACATGGATGAGCGACTTTTCCGCGTCAGGGTCGTCCGTGAGTGCAATAGGCCCCGAAATCTCGGTCAACGAGACAGTGTCTTTGCGGAATACGCTTAGGAGCGGGACGGCGGGGAACGGACTCTCGAATAGCGCGCGTCTGTAGACGGAGAAGTTATTCGCTCCGTCGAAGAGGGTATTGAGTTTTCTGTATTGTTCTTTGCTGGGGATCGCCAAGTCCTGTATCCAATCAGTGACGGCCGGTGAAGGGGATGGAAAGTATTACGAACCAGTATGGTCAGCGATAGGCGTTCAACGGGGCTGAAGACGAGGCCGCCGAATATAGCGGACGCGCCAGAAAAGTTGCGATACCGAACACAAATCTTCAGCAAGTGGATTAGCCAGCAGTAAGATGCAAACAAAATCCACACACCGAAGCCACATCAAGCCAGAACTCCATCATACAAACCCGCTCCTCGCGCGTCTGCAACTCTAAAATGCTCTGCACCACCCAAAACAACAAATCCTCCTCAAACTTTTGCAGATCATGGAAAAGGGGAACACCAGTCGACCAAGCCGCCACCGCACCCTCGGCATCTATCGTACGGTATAGCTCGTGGGCAACAACAGTCAACTGCTCTGCAAATCGTTCTCGCCCTGCAGCCGTTTCGAAAACGGATATGTTCAGTGTGTAATCGTCTTCCGCGCGGAGCACGATGTCGAAAGGGACTACGGGTGCAAGTGGCGGGGGCGCCGGACCTTCGCGTTGAGCCTCCTCGCGCGCACGATGGAGGCGGGGGATATGTCCATCCGCCTCAACGTGGTCTAACGCAGCAAGGATCCGGGTGGAGACGTCTTTGGCGACTACCCCGCGAACGAATGAGTTCTTGACGAAAAATCGGAGGGGCACGATAACCACACTGTCCGTCGCCGGGCGCCAATACTCGTCCAACCACAACAAGATCAATTGGGCGAGCCGCGTGCGTATGTGAATCACATGTTGCAACCAAACGCGCCGCTGAGCGTCCGAAACAATTTCAGCAGGCGGTGGCTCGTTCCAGCGTTTGCGGAATGCGGCGAGAACGCGGAGTGGGGTGCTGAAGAGACGGAATGATAGGAAGAATGTGCGCCGGAAGGCGTCCTCGTCGAGTTTGTGATGGGATGTGAGGAGTTGGATGAGTGCGGGGAGGGAAGCTGCCCGGACATCCCCGTTGGAGTCGAGCCGGATGGCTACGGTGTCGCCCACGGGGAGGGGCATGACGACCTCGGCGTCTGGATGGAGCGGGTCAGTGCAGTCGTGATAATACATAGATTGCCGTGCAGTGTATGGAAGCTCCTCGGTGGGACGAACGGTCATAGAACTGGACAAGGTGGTGAAGGAAGAGGAATCCGAGTCCACGACTTTGGTGGTGGCAACTTTGGGTGTGTGGCGTGCTATTCCGAGCACACGGAACACAAACTTGGTTTTCTTCTTGGGAGACTCCGGCGCAGGCTCCGTCACGAGGGTGGATTGAGAGTCCCCCGAAGCAGTATCGGAGGTGGGGGACTCGGAGCCAAAGAGAAATTCGCCTTCCTTCAGAGACTCGTCGTAAATGGTGGCATCGAGAAACCCAGCCGTGAAATAATTTTCATCGGCGGGCAAGGGGGGCAGTGGCTTGAGCTCCATACGGTGGAAAACCTCCATTGCTTGAAGCATGAGCTCCAGGCCTGTGAGGACCGACTCTGTCATTTTCAATGTCTTGGAAATCCCATGCGCAGCGTCTGCCAGAGTGATCGACTGGACATATGTGCCCAACTGGATGTTTTTTCGTGAGACACGGGCTTCTGTCTCGACGTATATCGCGCAGGTGGCAAGGAGGAAGTGGCTTTGCCCCATGGTCTTGATGATGGAGCCCACTGAGCTGCACAACACGGGAACGACCGTCTTTAGTTGGTCGAGCTGCTGTGGTCTCATGGCGCGTAGCAACCGCGTTGGCGCCGTCAGACACGGGAAAAGGAGTTCAAATGCCACTCCATGGCGGATTGAAGCCCCCAATGTGAGGCTGGGTGAGGTAGGGGGGTCGGGTTCATCGCTGTGGACGCTCTCGGTGAGGTCTGTGTCAATGGTGAGGCCCAATTTCTTGTTAATCTTTCTGGTGCGGGCGTCCTCGGGGGAGATGGTAGAGGACATGGTGGTGAGGAGAAGAGAGGCGAGGGAAAGGGCCAAGTGTTGGTCCAGACATTGTCCAACCTCAGTTACCCAAAACAGACGAGCGGTCGGCTGCAATCAGAGCGTCGATGGCCCAAGCGACATTGAACAATGGCCATCCGAGTAGCCATCAGAACCAGACACGAGAACCCTCATAAAATTCATGGTAAACTTGGATAAGAAACAATTCGCGCCCAGTGGCCGCCCAGTAGACCAGAGATAGTTGAGAGAGCCGCCGAAGGAGGAAATGAATGACAAAGGAAGGAGTCTAGGCCTTTCCGACGGAGATCACGTAAGGTGCTACTCATCTTCCGCGCAGCTTGCAAGCCGCAGCTAATACTATGGCCAGCACCAGCAGGTCGGTCTCTCCAGTCCCGCTGCGACCTATACTCACCATCTTTTCAGGCTAGACGATGCCGCGCGCACCGTCCGAGTGTCCCGTAATCATCCTTTGCTCCGTTCCATGCAACCAAACTTAAAACGCTCCAGTCCTTTCCGCCCAAGGTCTTGTTAAGAGAGACCTCCTCAGTTAGTTCTTGCCTATTATGCCAGTCCATCCTCCCCGAACCTAGCACAGGTCTTCCGGATCCCTTTGTCGTTCTCAGCGTCGACGGAGAGCAAACCAACACTACCGCTGTCGTTCGGAGATCGCTCAATCCTTCATGGAACGAGAATTTCGATGTGTACGTGGCTCTCACCCGCCATCTAGTCCATGCTGAACCCTTGCAGCGTCCTCCGCGATTCATCCATGATCGCCATCCAAGTCTTCGACAATCGCAAGTTTAGAAAGCGCGATCAAGGTTCCCCGCATGAAGCTTGTTCAACAACACTCGTCTGATGTTCCACAGGTTTTCTGGGTGTAATCAATATCCCTGCCACGGAAGCCCTCGCTGCTGCTGGGATGAGACCGAATGGTACGCGATCTGCGTTCTCGTCGTTCCCGGTAACGATCAACTCGTTTACAGAAACCATCAACCGGGACCTCACAATGTCCAGCAATAACCTCCCCGTCTACGGCAAGTTTTGTTTCGGCTTTGCCTTCACCAACCAGCGACCAGCTTCCACTTCTGCCGAGTCCTCCAGTATGCTTGCATCTGCGTCTAGCTCGCCACTCGCTCCGCGGCCCTCCTCGTCTTCCCCCAATCTTCCGTCCCAGTATGTTCCACGGCCTCCGGAATCCTCTCAGCTTTCGCCCAACAGCCTCGAGCGCGCCAGGTCTGCTAACCCTTCTCCGTCCCTCCGACCAACCCCCAGCCAAACCAACCTCAGTGCTTCGCCAGCCCAAAGCCACTTCCACGCACGACCCGCCTCAGCGCATGCAGCGCAACCGACCCCGACCCCCCAGCAGCCTCGCTATACAGACGACGACGTGGGCGCTCCGCTTCCTGACGGGTGGGAGCGTCGGACAGACCCTCAAGGTCGATCGTATTACGTCGACCACACCACCCGCACGACTACTTGGCATCGGCCACAACTAGCTGCAGCTACTCCACGTGCTCCAGCTCCGCAAGCCGGCCCACCCCCTGCGCGCAATACGAGCGTCGGGAGCTCTACGAATGCCGCTCCGTCCCCCCAAACGAGCGCATACGCAGATGTTCCTCTCCCACTTGGTTGGGAGGAACGGCGTACTCCTGAAGGCCGTCCATACTTTGTCGACCATCAGACCAGGACGACGACGTGGGTTGACCCGCGGCGGGCAGGAGTCCCTTCCCCGACCGTCCCCGCTACAGTGGCCAATACCAACCTCGGGCCGCTGCCGTCCGGATGGGAGATGAGGCTCACATCAACTGGGCGTGTTTATTTCGTTGATCACAACACCAAGACCACGGCGTGGGATGACCCTCGTGTCCCGACGAATGTGGACGACAATGCCCCACAGTACAAACGGGACTACCGCCGCAAAGTCATTTATTTCCGCAGCCAGCCGAAAATGCGGGTCTTGAATGGCAAGTGCGACGTCAAGGTTCGACGGACGCGGGTGTTGGAGGACAGCTATACGGCTGTCATGGCTTTCAGCCCCGAGGAGCTGAAGCGGAGACTGATGGTCAATTTCGATGGAGAGGACGGTTTGGACTATGGTGGCGTTGGGAGGTACGTCCATTGTCTGAACAAGAGACGAGATGCTGATGCGTCGCAGAGAGTGGTTCTTCTTACTTTCGCACGAAATCTTCAATCCCAGCTACGGTCTCTTTGAGTACTCTACTCACGACAACTATACGCTACAGGTGAGGCTATAGGTTCAGTAACAGGCTAGCTCACGAACGTCGTCGCAGATAAATCCAGGGTCCGTAATAGTCTCTTATAAACAGACACATTGACAAACACGCGCAAATAAAGATCAGGCATTAACCCCGACCATTTGAGCTATTTCAAGTTCATTGGACGGTGTCTTGGGCTTGCAATCTTCCACCGGCGGTTCCTGGACGCTTACTTTGTACCGAGCTTCTACAAGATGATTCTCGGCAAGGCCATGACTCTTTCCGACTTGGAAGCCGTCGATGCGGATCTCCATAGGTCCCTGAACTGGATGCTGTGAGTTCTTTTCGTCAGACACGGCTCACAGCTCATGGCTGGCTCAGGGATAATGACATTACCGACGTCCTGGACGAGACCTTTACAGTGACCGAGGAACGGTTCGGGGAGCACGTGACGATCGAGCTCAAGCCGAATGGCGGAGATATTCCCGTGACGGAGGAGAACAAGAAGGAGTACGTTGATGCGGTCGTTTCGTATCGCATCTCCAGGCGCGTTAAAAGCCAATTCGACGCGTTCATGGAGGGCCTTCTTGAACTCATCCCCTCGGAACTGATCAACGTCTTCGATGAACGCGAACTCGAGCTGCTGATCGGTGGTATGGCCGAGATCGACATGGATGACTGGACCAAGTTCACGGACTACCGTGGATACGAGAAGACGGACCAGGTCATCGAATGGTTCTGGCAATGTATTCGTTCGTGGCCCGCTGAGCGCAAGTCGCGGCTCCTGCAATTTACGACGGGCACATCTCGTGTTCCTGTTAACGGTTTCAAGGACCTACAAGGGAGTGATGGGTAAGCTTTGGAGTTTATTTCCCGATGCCCAATTAACGTGGCATTCACAGTCCTCGGAGGTTTACGATCGAACGGAGTGGAGATCCCCAGGGACTGCCACGAAGCCATACCTGCTTCAACCGACTCGACTTGCCCCCGTACCAGGACTACGAGAGTCTGGAGACCAAGCTTATATTTGCTATAGAGTGCGCCCTTTTCTTCTTTCCTGTTCCGTACTTATGCCCTCCCCAGAGAAACGGAGGGATTCGGCCAAGAATAAATTTATATGTCTAGTTCCCATCTACGCATACATCTTATTGTTTTAGTACATTCCTATCGTGTGGACAGTTTATTAGTTATCCCTTTGCACTGTTTCCTTGTTATTTGTGTATACATGTACTTGATTATTTTGAGAGCATTATTGCAGGAATGAAGACAGGTGCATCGCCCTTCTCCTCGGCAGCAGCAAGCGCAGTCTTTCGAGTATACCCACCGGCGCTGATGAGGGGGCGGTCGTTCCAGATCTCCCAAATGAATGAAGTCTTTTGAAAACTCTTCTCGATGACGTGAAGGTATGCGAGGTCGGGATACCGATCGCGCAGCTGCATGACGAGGTAGCTGAACAACGCAAAGGCATAACTAAATTGTCCACACGATAGGAATGTACTAAAAAAAAAAAAAAATGAGATGTATGCGTAGATGGGAATAAGCATATAAAAATTATTCTTGGCCGAATCCCTCCGTTTCTCTGGGAAGGGCATAAGTACGGAACAGGAAAGAAGAAAAGGACGTACTCTATAGCAAATATAAGCTTGGTCTCCAGACTCTCATAGTCCTGGTACGGGGGCAAGTCGAGTCGGTTGAAGCACGTATGGCTCCGCGGCAGTCCCTGGGGATCTCCACTCCGTTCGATCGTAAACCTCCGAGGACTGTGAATGCCACATTAATCGAGCATAGGGAAATAAACGCCAAAGCTTACCCATCACTGCCTTGTAGGTCCTTGAAACCATTAACAGGAACACGAGATGTGCCCGTCGTAAATTGCAGGAGCCGCGACTTGCGCTCAGCGGGCCACGAACGAATACATTGCCAGAACCATTCGATGACCTGGTCCGTCTTCTCGTATCCGCGGTAGTCCGTGAACTTGGTCCAGTCATCCATGTCGATTTCGGCCATACCACCGATCAGCAAGCAGCTCGAGTTCCGGTAAAGTGCATATCTACAAGCTCGGGTCAGAGAATCACATTGAGGAGAATGAGATAACGAATTCTCGGTGAAGGTGGTCAAGAAGAAAATGATTGGTTCCGGTAACTGAGCAAGACTTTTGAACCTTTTCAGCGCTGGATTGTCATTTTTTCGCAGTGCAACATGTGTTGCTCTGGGAATGCTATAGTCCAACGCGCTTCAGAGGCGAGAAATATTCGTTTCCCATTGGCGCAGCAAGACGCATCAATCCGACTTGCAAGGCGTCGAGACTTTTACAAGTACCCACAACTTCGTCAGGGTCCTTGGGTTGGTGCCGAAGATTGAACTGTGAATCAAACCCTCAGCGATGGAGAACAGTCACGCAGTTTTTGGCGCGCGCCTTCCCAAGCACGTAAGTGAGCCCATAACAGTGGCTGCGAATCGGAAATGAGGATACCGGGGCAAGCAACGTTGCGCGAAGCGCGAAGATCAGCCGTAATTTCGTGCGGCTTACAGCGCGTATCTTGAGTATCCAGATTCTCCATGTGTAGATGGTGGTTTGCGACGGTCCTCCGAGACCGCCCTCGGCCGATACCGTCACCAATATCAGCGCTCGCCGCTCGCCGCCCGAGGACTGAGCCACGTTGAATCTTTGGCAAGAACTTGCGGAGGGTACAGATGGTGAATCCAGAAGTCATCCGAGCACTTTCAGTGTTAAAACTGAGTAGAGATGCTGGATTCATGGCCAGTCAGAATTGTCGTGGTTGCATTGAATGTTGAGTAACTTTTGAATCATCATTCACGTTGATTGCATCAAGTCGCGCGGGGGAGGGCTGATCTGATCAGCTGCTCCTTTGCTCACCAAAAAAAGAAAAAGAATGATGGGTAAAAACCGCCCCGCTGGGGTATTGGATTCTCGGTGGCTATTACATGAACAGTAGTTTAAAAATCCCAAGGAAAACCAACATAAAGATAAAGAAAACCGTCTGCTTAGTAGTTGGATGCAGACTGCGCCACGTTGTACGCGTTGCTGACGGAACTGGGCGACGAGTAGTCGTTCCAGTTGCTCCCAGAGGGAACGTAGTAGTTCGAGCCAACACTCTGGCCAGAAAAGCCATAGTCGTTGTTGGAAAGCGATCCATCGCTGTTGTAAAAGTCTCCGTAGTGCGAGACGATCGAGTTGTCGTAGCCGACCTGGGAGTTTAATTGGTCAAGGGCATCTAGGTTCGACAAAGGAATACATACGGAGCGGCCGGAGCTACGGCTCAGGTCACCGTGGAAGTTGCCAAGCGACGCGTAGTACTGTACAAGAAAGTTAGAGCCTGGGTAAGGCGCCAAAAACAACGAGCTGATTCACCTGCTGGAAGACGCTAACGAAGAATGAGTGTCAAGATGTGGCCAAAATGTTGTAGGTCTCACATAGTCTGTGTCTCAACCTCGCAAATTTGCTCTGTGATGATCTTCTTGGCCATCTCCTGCAGAACCAAGAGGCGCTGCTGGATAATCTCCACGGTCTCGGAGTGGCACACCAGCTCGCTGTCTTGTTTAATGATAGTGGTGCTGTAGTGGTTGTGGGAGAAATCGTTGGAGCCGTAGAAGTTGTCAAAGTTGTTGAGGGAGCTGAAACCGCCCCAGCCATTGAAGGACATGCTACCACGGGCAGCTTCAAGCCTTTAGTATATGCCTAGTCGACCAAGGAGTAGACTCACCGAGGGCTTTGGCGTTGTAAGCGACAGGGCTGGACATGACGCCGGTCGCAAGGGCGAGGGCAACAAAAGGGGCAGCGAATTTAGCGAACATGTTGGTGTAAAGGATGGTGTGTGTTCAAACTGTAACGACGATGAGCAAGTGGTTCTGCTGAGCACTGGGTAGTTTCACCTGCTTCGTCAAGAAAGTAAGGCCGACCCAGAGAATACGAAAGAAAGTGCAGAGATTGTGAAATCGGGCTACCTGGCCGAACGAGGATGAGAAGAGAACGAAAACGAATGGTTCATCGGTAAGCTTGAGCAGTTCTTTTATACGCATTGGCCCTGCATTTGATTTGCTACCGTTCTTCTGGCTTGGGCAAGTCGTAAGCGTGCGGTAAACTGCGGTAAATGATTGAACGGCTGGGCGGGTGTTTCGGGCGTCGACAAAGTTCATACAGTCCATCTTCTCATGTCTCTTTCCGAGTCGTTGTGACGGCGTGAGCATGCACAGATGGCCAAGTCATAAGCTGGGACAGCCGGCGTTATTGGAACGTGGTTTTCATCCCGGGTCGACTATTGGTTCGGGATAGAGATAGACGGCTCGCCATCTCTGTCCATGCACATCATTCTCACTGCACATTGACTGGCGAGCTCGATGTCCGAACTGACTTCTGACATTCGTGTCACTTGCTGGGACCACTGTTCTGGGATAGTGCTCTAAAGGTTCGTTTTTGACGCAGCAAGATTTGAGACAGTCCCAGAAACAGCCAAAGAACCCAACAGACAAAGAACCGCTGTGCGCAAGGTTGGCCGAAGGACACCAAGGGCGGACCAGAAAACGAGGAGGTTGATAAATATAGCATGGCAGACTCGCGGCGAATAAGCGCCGCGCGCCGACTTGATCAGCGCTGGATGTTCACCCTTTCACCCACTGGCATACACAGCAGGAAGTTACTACGTCGGAGGTTGGTCGCAGACGAGCCGGTCAAGGTAGATTGTTGGTAACCAGAGACACAGCATAAAGCTGAAGACAAGAGACAAGGAACTGCAAGGAAGAAGAGCGGCCATCAAATTGATCCCAAAGTTGGTTCCCGCCATCATGTCCATGTCTCGGCGCGCAACATTCACCTTTGCAAGTTCATTGCTCGGGTAGACGACTCCAAATTTACCTGTACTCTAGATACGACATGGCGAGTCCGCAGACAACCTCGTAGGTACGCTGCCACCAGCCGAAATCCCCTAAGTTTGCTTGAAGCGACACGTCTGGGCTGGCCGCGCCGATGCAATCCTCACAAATCACGGTGCGCTTTCATCCCGTATGTCACACTGGATTCGCGAAACCATAACGTAGGAATGGATGTACGTTTCACAATGTGTCTGTTACTGACTGCTCATCGCGCCAAAGCAAGCCCGAGCAGCAGGAAACTACTTCTCCGCCACCCAATTCACTGCCATACATTCGTCCCCTCTGAGACGGGCACACATGACTGCACAAGAGATACTGAAACAGCAAGCAGCTTCGCCTGCATTGATTATTTCACCCCTGCTGCAAGAACAGCATTTTGGAGTGGCCGAAGGGAAGCCCGTGGCCAGTGGAAGAGACAAGAATATCCCGCTTTCCGATTACATAGACCAAGGGCTCTACCCCCAACTCACGGGAAGCGAACATTTTCCAGAAGGAGAGAGCTTGAAGGATGTCCAGGCCCGCGCTACGCAGGCTTGGATTGAGATCCTGTTGCCTTATGTGGAGCAAGCGTCGAGAGAAGGCACGGATGTCCATGTCGCAGTCGTAAGCCACGGAATTTTCATCAAGCAGGCCCTGCGCGCGCTGCGCAACCAGCAGGTCGACGCCCAATGCGAGTATCAATGGCTTCGCAACACGGCCTGGGCAAGAGTCGTCGTAGGGTTCGAGGTATAGTTCAGAATAATCCGTTTCATCCAACCCAGACGGTTATTAGGATGAGAGCACGCCTCTCCGAGAAGGAACTCTGCCACCGCTGCAAGTCCAATTGACCAAGTTCAACGAATGCGAACATGCTGTGGTTTGTATATTATTCTTCGGATTATATTAGCCATTGATGTAGCCTGTAGAAGCGCCAGAAAGGAGGTGCAGGCCGCGAGGCGTACGATGCACGCCAGAAGGACATCCGTGGATTTTTTGGTGGTAGTCGAAAACCGGGAGGGCATAGCAACTAGTACATTCAGACGTGAAAGGCACGAATTCAATTGTACACACTGTATCAGCCTGAGCCATACGGGAGCAGCAGTTTTCTCAGTTTGTGTGTCTGCGCGGGTGTCGAGTACGCCGTGTTTCCCAACCGATTCAGTCTGGACGGAGGCTTCGATGTATTCAAATGAGAGCGGAATGCTTTCCCCTTGGAAGTGTCGGATTGAAAGAAGACGCGACAATAGGACAGGACTGACGCGTTTGAATGAAGCCTTGCCGGGAGACGACCGCCATCGCTTCTTTGCACCGGAGTGCGACTTCATTTTGTAGCCCGCCTCAAGCATGGAGGTGGTGGAGAACAGACGGGGCGCTGCCCATCTTGCTGCAGGAGACAGAGCAGTGGTCAAGAAAGAGAACATGAAAACAGATCAAAACCACAAATCTTAATCACTGCACCCCACATCGACTCGACTAGATGAGCGAGCCACTGAACGAGCCCACGCCCCAGGAGGATGCTGAGCGCGTAATTACCCTCTCCCATCTGCCCTGCACGAGTCACAATACGATATTGTCCCCAGATTCGTCTCAAGCGGCTCGCTAAGCTTCAGAACGCCCCGCCAGTTACGCCGGCCGCGTCGACTTCCACTCCGACTCCCCCTCCCCAACCCAAGCCCACGCCAAAGCCTGTAGTCTCCTCTGCTCCCAAACGCGCGGTTGATCCCGTCCCCACGCCGATTAAAAAGAAGACTCTTTTACCTCTCGACGTGAATGCATGGGAGCACGACGCAATTGGCCATATCTTGAATGTCACCTTGGATGTCCGTTCTGGCGCATGTGCTCCCTGAGCTCAATTAATCTCGTTCACAGCGGAACGTGGCAGAGAAAAGCGGCTATGAGATTGTGTGGCTCAAGCACTTGGCTATTGAGCTCGAGGCTGAGAACCCCCGTGCGTTTCATTTGATATACGTCTGGATTTCATCTGAATGGACGCTCCCAGAACAAACGCTCATCCGGTTGAATGGCGAGGTCGTCGACCGCCTGTTAATTGCGAGGTTGGAGATAAATCCCTCAATAATGACGCGCGTATATTGTCTTTCTGTGCTCAACTCGGCCAGTCAACTCTTTACAGTGACGATACGGAATATGTCGTCGTTATTGCCTCGTTACCGCCGCAACAAACGACGTTCGAGTACCTCGTCGGATGTTGGAAGCGTCTCAACGCAACAAGGTCCGCTCTGACCAAAAAAGTTGGACCTTACCGGCATGTTGGTTGAGAAAATGAGCGCTGACACGCATCTGCAGGGATACTCGCCCGTCGATCTTCAAGACGCCTTGAATCGCCTGGAGAAAGTCCGCGAACTGATCATAAGCTACACCGGACTAACTCTCCAGGAGCCTGATATGTTTCCCCAGCCTCAAGGGTACGCCATCCCTGACTTTTAGTAAAAATGCTAAACACCTGTTGTAGACGACCCTTGGGAGCTCCAGAGCTCGTGGCCCCCTTGCTTTCGCTTTCTGCTCTTTCCGCCCCGCTGTTGGGCTCTTCGACATCATCCCCAAACACCCTTACACCCTCGGATATAGAACTCTTCCTACAAGATCTCACACGTCGATTCGAGCCAGACAATGAAATCGACGGTGTTCTCGGGCCCGTTGTGAGCCAACTGCTCCACCACGAATCTTTGTTCCGGCCAGAGGGTCTTTTGGGTGGCGATGCTGCATGGCGTGGTGTCATAGGTGGGCTGGAGGCTCTGGTGTCTGTCAAAGGCATCGCTGTCATGATCACGAGGTTGGAGGATTGGATCCCTCTGGAAGCAACGGCGGCCACGTTCGAGCGAGCATCATTGATGGGGCCATTGTGTAGACTGGGCATTTTCGGCCGCGAATGGGTTGGTGAATTGTGCGTATCGTGTCTTGTTGTTGATGCCCTTTTCAGCCCGCGATTGCTCAGGCTTACTTTTCTGAGCCGGACAAGCGAAGCCGTGACGATGTCGAGTCGTCGAATGCGAGCCTGCGTGGAACCTTGAAAAGTCTTCAGGTAGGGTGTATTCATCCTTCTTCCATTCCCATGACTCACATTACTAGTCTTCACTGTTCCAAATTTTCAATTCCCTCGTTCGCGCATCACCCGAATCAAGAGAGGCTGTTCTGGAATACTTTGCCAGGGTCATCTCGTTGAACAACAGGCGTGCGGGAATGCAGGTGCGTGTTGTCTTGATTTGTCAGACCATCTCCGCTCATGATGGCTAGATTGACCCGGAAACAGTAGCAAGCGATAGTTTTGTGGTTAATCTTCAAAGCGTCCTACTTCGGTTTGCAGAACCTTTCATGGACGCGAATTACTCCAAGATTGATCGCATTGATCCACTCTACTACACTCGTTCAAACCGAATCGATCTCAAAGAAGAGACCAGAATCAAAGCTACGAGCGAGGAGGCTGCCGAGTGGGAGCAGGCTCAACAGGACCCAAATGGTGAGAATGCCTGTCAAAACATTGGCAAACGCCCTTTTCACATTCCTTCAGCTCCTGCTCCCAATTTTGTGTCAAACATATTCTATCTCGCGGTGGCACTGAGTCACTACGGTATCTTGCACACCATTACTTCGTTCTTGGACCTGGCCAAACACGTTGATGAGATTCAGAGGCATCTGGATTTGTTAAACGGCGATGGCTCTTGGATGGGGACGCCTATGCAGGGTCGAACTGAAGCAGCGATAAACGCGACCAAGGCATGATATCCTCTTCTTTGATGTTGTGCATATCATCTCAACGGCTAGCTAGACCGAGTTGGCCAAGATTCGAATGCAACAACTGGCATACGAGTCTCAACTCCTCGACCCGGAGCTTGTCTTTAGATCTATTGGCTTTACCAACTTCCTCTCGACCTGGTTAATTCGCCAAGCTGAACCTACCAAGAAACACCCCAACCCTCCGGCTCCGTATGATTTCGAATTTTCTCCGCGTACTCTTGGCTCAATTCGAGCAGAATACCCCTTCCTCAAGACGTTCCAATGTCTTTTAGGGTTCTTCCCGAGTACATTCTGGAAGATATTGTTGATTATTTGCATTTCGTCACGCAGTCGGTTTTTATTTTCCTTCATCTGAAACCGCTCATGAGCTCCTAGATATTCCCCGGATAAATTCGAGCTTTCCGGAAAGACGGAGCTGCTCGTGTTTGTCCTCACCTTTTTGAATTCCACTTGGTACATCAAGAACCCCTTCTTGAAGTCCAAGATCAATGATGTGTGTCGGACGCGCTGATAATATCACGGCTTACCTTTGTATAGGTTTTGTTCTTTGGTATCTGGGGTTATGGCCGCGAACGGAATGGCCTGCTCGGAAACATGCTGAATACTCACCAGTTGGCTCTGAAGCATCTCATGCCGGCACTGACCAATTTCTATATTGGTATGTAGTCACAAACTTCTTTTGCGAGGCTCATCTTCTCTGGTAGAGGTGGAGCAAACAGGAGCGAGCTCCCAGTTTTACGACAAATTCAGTTAGTCGTTCCAGTATATTGTTTCCTGGTTTCTGAATTTCGTGTGCTCCAGGTGCTCGGCGAAACATCGCGTACATCCTCAAAGTCGTCTGGGACAACCCCACGCATCGGGAGGCTCTGAAAGCCGAAGCGGCACGGTATGTGCTGTGTTGCCTCTTGCAAACGCGGACTGAATCATGACTGCAGAAACGTGGACAAGTTTGTCAGATTCGTCAACTTGATGATAAACGATGTTACGTACCTCATGGACGAGTCGTTGGGCGACCTTACGCAGATTCACAATATCCAGCAAGAGATGGAAGATCAGGCGACGTGGAACGCGCAGACCCAGCAGCATCGCCGGGATCGCGAGGGTCAACTGCGGACGCTGGAACGCCATGCATCGGGCTACACCAGCTTGGGCCGATCGACCGTCGAGCTGCTCAAAGTGTTCACTGCTGAGACGAAAGAACCTTTTATGATGCCGGAAATTGTGGACCGTCTTGCTGCCATGCTGGACTACAATCTGCATGCCCTTGTGGGACCCAAGTACCGGGATCTAGAAGTCCGGGACCGGGAGAAACTCAAGTTTGACCCCAAGGCGCTCCTTAGCGACATACTGCAGGTGTTCTTGAACCTCAGTGATCAGGAAGCGTTCATCCAGGCGGTTGCGAACGATGGTCGTAGCTACAGCCAGGAGCTGTTCGAGCGGGCGGCGCAGACGGCGATCAAAAGGACGCTCAAGACAGAGGGCGAGATCCAGCAGCTTCGTGCCTTTGTTGCCAAGGTGGAGGAGTGCAAATTGATGCTGGAGGCCGAGGAGGATCTTGGGGAAGTTCCGGACGAGTTTCTTGGTACGTGGTGGTGCCTAATTCAGTGCTTTGAAACTGAGACTCGTAGACCCGCTTATGTTTACTGTGATGCGGGACCCGGTCATCTTGCCTTCGTCGCGGGCGGTGGTGGACCGTTCTACCATCAAATCCCACCTATTATCCGACTCGAAAGATCCATTCAATCGTGTGGCACTGAGCATAGAGGAGGTGATTCCTGGCAAGTGTCCCAGTTGTGAATGTCGTGCTCGTTCTGACGTTTGCTAGACACGGCTCTCAAAGCTCGTATAGACGCGTTTTTGATTGAACGGAGGAGTAAACCAGCAGCAGAAAGCAACGAGATGGACACAACATGATTGTATTACAAAACCAATTTATCTCTTTCTTTTCTTGGTAGCACGTCCTGAAGTACTCCCGCGTGGTCTCCCTACCGCCTTTTTGGCGGGCTTTTTGCGCGTAGTTTTGCCTGTCGGGGAAGGAGCATCAGGGTCTAGGTACCGCTTCAGTGGTTGCCCAACATGTAGACGAATGCACGTACCTGGCGAGGCATCACGCATTTCCGTATCTTCGTCCCCATACTCCGTCCCACCCTCCGTAATAGTCACGCTATCTCGAGGCGTCGGGGGGACACCCTCGTCTCCGCTCTCTTGCGTGAGTGCACTGCTGTCGCTGTCCCCTCCGACCAGCCCAGCCAAGTCGAGCTTGCTTTTCCCGCGTTTGCGGCTGGCACGTGTTCGGCCAGTCACGGGTTGTGGCGAGGGTGTAGGGGGGACCGGGGATGGTGTGTCGCGCATGCGACGCCTGGAGATGATTTCCTCTATTTTCGCGTCATATGGCAAGGTGTACTCTTCGCGAAAGAAGGGATGAGCGGCGAGGTTTTCAGACGGCGAAGGCGAGCTGGGTATCGTGTTTTCGGCTGTGCGGCTTTCGTAGTTTTCGACTTCCATATCCTACATGCGCCGCTGCTCAGGTTATCAGGTATGGGCCCTGGATGGACGAGGTGCTCACAATCCCCTCGAGGGCATCCATGTCGTAGAGAGTTCGTAGCTTCTCCCATACGGAGGGGATTGAGACTGACTGGCCCGTGTCTTTGAGGATGCCGTTCCGGATGTTCAGGACATGGAAATGGCGGTGGATACCAACTGGCCTGGCTCTCATGAGCGCGCGGAAGAAGGCTATTTCGCCCTCGACAGTCGACAAGAACTGCAATTCAGCCGTGTTGTCCTCCGAGTCCATCGAGGTCGAGGTTGATGACAATGATGCAGATGTGTGTGCCATCACTGGCTCCGGCCCGGTCTTCAATCCCACCATGTAGCAACTTGTGGGTCCAGCTGCAAGTTGCAATGCACCTCTACCATCTCACGCTCCAGCGACCTACTGCCGCTATCCAAGCAATAGTAGGCAACTTTTCTGGCCTACGGCAGCAAGAAATCATCGTTGCGCACAATGCTTCACTGGAACTTTTCCGCGTCGACGCTCAAAGCGGCAAATTATCCAGCGTCGTTACAGCAGATGTTTTTGGGTCTATAAGATGCCTTGAGCCTTTCAAGCTCGTTGGAAGCAACAAAGGCGCGTCTCCACAACTTCTATTCTTTCACTATTGAACTGGTCCTCCAGACTATATCATCGTTGGCTCTGACTCGGGGCGTATCGTCATCTTAGAGTTCTCAGAGGGCTCCAGCAAGTTCATGAAAGTTCATCAAGAGACGTACGGGAAAACCGGAGTTCGTCGAACCGTAGCAGGCGGTTTCCTCGCTACAGATCCAAGGGGTCGCAGCGTCATGATCGCTGCTCAGGAAAAATCCAAACTCGTTTATATCCTCAATCGAGATGCCGCGTCAAATTTGACCATCTCTTCCCCACTGGAGGCTCACCGGCCGGCCTGCATCATACACCATATCGTCGGCGTCGATGTAGGGTTCGAGAATCCCATGTTTGCTGCTCTCGAAGTGGACTACGCTGAGAGCGATCAGGATCCGACTGCTGAGGCTGCACAGAAAGTGTGTTGTATCATCTCCATGTTGCATCAACCAACTAAATCGCGCTGAGCAGATGCTAACTTACTACGAGCTTGATCTCGGATTGAACCATGTTGTACGAAAGTGGAGCGAGCCGACCGATTCGAGGGCGAATTTACTAGTACAAGTCCCTGGGGGTCATACGTCGGCAGGTGTCGTGGAGGGACCATCCGGTGTTCTCGTCTGTTGTGAAAATCATGTCATCTACCACAAGATAGGCGCCATTCCACACCGTGTTCCTATCCCCAGGAGGCATGGAGTTAGTGAACGTCAAGGTCTTCTTATCGTTACTGCTGTTATGCACAAGATGAAGGTGTGCGACCATCGCGTGGTATCTGCACTTCGGTATTAACAGAGACAGGGCGCCTTCTTTTTCTTGCTGCAAAGTGAGGTCGGCGACTTGTACAAGGTCACCCTCGACCTCTTCGATGAACAAGTGCATTCGATGAGCATCAAATATTTCGATACTGTTCCTGTGGCTCGCAGCCTGTGTATCTTGAAATCCGGGTTTCTTTTCGTTGCATCTGAGTTTGGAAATCAGTGAGTAGACCTTGCTGTATCCTCCGACCGGTGCTCAATGCCTTTCAGATGTCTGTACCAATTCCAAACGCTGGGAGATGATGACAATGAAATCCAGTATTCCTCGTCGTCTTACCCAGAATTCGGCATGTCGCCTCTTCCCCATGTGTACTTCCACCCGCGGCCGCTCCAAAATCTGGTGTTGGCCGACGAGATTATCTCGTTGAATCCTATCATTGATGCTCAAGTCTCGGGCACGGAATCACCCCAGATATTTGCGGCATGCGGACGCGGTTCTCGGAGCAGTTTCCGCACTCTTCGTCATGGCGTTCGCGTGGAAGAAGTTGTCAGCTGCGATGTTCAGTCTACCCCTAACGGTGTTTGGGCCATAAAACGGGCGGAAAATGGTGAGACTTCTGATTCATCTATACCACTCTCGTCTCAATTGTAGCCACAGATCCCAAAGACGTGTACATCGTCCTTTCCTTCGGAAACGGCACTTTGGTATTTTCCATCGGCGATGCCCTGGTGGAAGTGCAGGATGCTGGTTTCCTTCTATCGGCGCCATCGCTGGCTATTCAGCAACTCGGATCCGACTCACTTGTTCAAGTGCACCCCTGTGGAGTTCGTCACATTCTCTTTGGCGGAAAAGTCCAAGAATGGACGCCTCCTTCTGGGCTGACTATCACCTCTGCAGTGACGAATCAGCGGCAAATTGTTGTTGCTCTCAGTTCCGCAGAGATTGTGTATTTCGAACTCGATTTGGATGGTCAGTTCAACAAGTATCAAGAACGCAGAGCCATGGGAAGTGCAGTTCTGGCACTTGGTCTTGGGGCCGTGGAGGATGGGCGGCAGAGGTATTCATACCTAGTGAGTGCAAAGAGATTCAGGGTTTGTTTGTTAGCTAATGAATTTCAGAGCGTGGGTTGTCAAGACCAGACAGTCCGAATTTTCTCGCTAGACCCCGAGAATACACTTGAAAGCTTGAGTCTTCAAGCTCTCGCATCTCCACCAGCATCAATCTGTATGATCAATCACATGGTCTATATCGGTCTTCAGAATGGTGTCTTGCTGCAAACAGTTCTGGACACCAGCACAGGACAATTCGTCGATACGAGCTCACGGTAACAACTCAATTTGATTACCGACGATAATCTGATGTTTTGGTAGATTTCTCGGGACTCGTCCTGTCAGGCTTTCGCGAATCCGGGTTCAAGGAATGAGCGGTATTCTCGCTCTCTCCTCCCGATCGTGGATAGCCCACACAGGGAACAGTCGGATGACTTTCACGCCACTCTTGCATGAAACTATTGATCATGGGTGTAGCTTCACGCACGATCTCTGTCCGGATGGATTCATCGGAACCACTGCAAGTAATCTACGGTATTAGATATGCTTCAGGGTCACTTCTCGATCACTCATCTTTCTCAGAATATTCCGTAACCCCAAGTTGGACGATAAACTTGATCAAACATCCGCCTCCTTATGCCATACACCGCGCCAGATGGTTTGCCATCCCAACAACGGTTATTTCTATATCGTTGAAGGAGACAACAATCGCGCAGCCACCGATTCCTTCCCTGGGACATGGGTCTCTTCCGTTCACATTCTTGACCCTATCAAGGTACTTTTCGTGTCGATGATGCTGTTAATGCCTAACGTCTTTCAGGGCGAGACTGTTGCGTGTGTTCCCTTGGATTCCAATGAGGCCGCCTTCTCAATTGCAATTGTTCCCTTTTCTTCACGCGAGGGCCAACTGATACTTGTTGTTGGAACTGCGACCGACGTGATTCTGTCCCCGCGCTCTTACACCTCTGGCTTTTTGCGAACCTATATATTCAAGGATGACGGAGAAATCGAGCTGCATCACAAGGTGTGCCGAGCCATCACTGATGGGTGATACGAACACTGATTCGTCCCGTAGACTGCAGTTGACGACATACCCCTGGCTCTCGCAGCATTTCAAGGTCGATTAGTTGCTGGTGTCGGTCGAGCTTTGAGACTATATGACATCGGAAAGCAAAAGCTGCTTCTCAAGGCCGAGAACAAGGTGGGTTTTGCCCCTAAACCGAATATACAGGCGTTGACGTTTCCAGTCCTTCGCAAGCACTATAATGACGCTTCACACCCAAGGATCTCGCATTGTGGTCGGCGATATGCAGCATTCCTTGAACCTCCTCACCTTCAAGGAACATGAAAATCGGCTCCTCCTCGTTGCAGACGACACTCAGTCTAGATGGACTACTTGCTCTACCATGTTGGACTACAACACCGCCATCGCCGGAGACCGTTTCGGGAATGTCTTCGTAAACCGTCTCGGTCCTGATGTGTCGGCAGCAGTGGACGCAGATCCCACCGGTGATGGCATTCTACGAGAGAAAGCTTTACTCAACGGAGCACCTCACAAGACTAGTATACTCGCTCACTTTTATCTGGGGGACCTTCCCACTTCGATCCAAAAGGCCTCTCTTGTTACAGGTGCTCGTGAAGTCATCATTTACACTGGGCTACACGGAACGATTGGGATGTTTGTCCCACTCGTCTCCACAGACGATATCGATTTCCTTATGGCTTTGGAGCAACAGATTCGTTCCGAGCAAGGGAGTTTGGTTGGTCGCGATCATCTCAGCTGGAGGGGATATTATGTTCCGGTGAAGGGAGTTGTCGACGGGGATCTGTGCGAGTCATTCCAGCAACTATCGAATGACCGCCAGAGAGTCATTGCTGCGGAACTGGATCGCAGTGTTGAGGAGGTCGTGAAGAAATTGGAGCAGATCCGTGTGATGGCGAGTGGGTTCTAGGTAAAGATTTAAAATGTATTTCTAGGGGTGAATGATTTTAAACTGTATGTTCGCCCTTCAGAGTCGACAAGAACTCTTACTCAAGGATCCAGGTGTTGTACATAGTTCTTTCAGTCGTTCCGCATGGGGAGCCCATTGCCAAGGATAACCACCGAGTCGGGAAGTGCGTGATTTTCGTCTAGGATTATGATATTCAGTAATTGAAGCAAAAGGAAGGCAACTGTCGCTATTCCACTCTCGTGGTAGCCGTCCGCATCAGCCAGTGGAGGCAACTAGTCGCTGTTCCACTCTCGTGGCAGCCGTCCGCATACTCCGGTGGTTCCTACTACCTGGCTAGCCCCATGTCACACCCTCACCCGACGAGGGGGAATAGGGACTAGGCAAGGAGGAACGTGGCTAGCCCGATAATACACCCTCACCCGACGAGGGGAAATACAGACTAGGCACTGGCACCAGCGTGGATCGAACCGATAACTCACCCCGAAGGGGAAACCAGTCGACGCACGACAGGAACCGCTCCTCCACGGAGGAGCACACAAACCGCTGAACGATCTTCGAGTAGTACTGCTCCTTGAGAGCACGAGGTGTTTGAGAGCAAGAGAGATAAGATAATATCGCATCAGGAATCTGGTCAGCACCGGCCCGGTCTTCACCACAATGTACCAGCGGACTCTGGGCCAGAGTCTCTGGCTTTACAACGAATCCGTTTTTTTGAATACACATTCACAAGTTTTACAATTACACATATCAGCAAACCCGAACTCGAGCAACCGTAGGGTCATGGTCCGACACACGAGCTGCGAACGATGGAGCCCAGTTATTAACATGGATGTGCTCCGCCTCGGCACCGCGTGCCGCCATGGCCGGTGACAAAAAGACGTGATCCAACTCTTCGGCGGTATTATCAAACACGTAGGTGTAAGATTCCACGGGCGATATCCCAGCCACGGCATCGAGATCGGAGAGAAGAGGCGTCAGGGACGCAAAGACCGAACGCGCCTGGAGGAACTCATTCCAGTCGCCGGCGGCGATGATGTTGGCGTCAGCATCCTTGGCGAATATCTCCGAGGCGAACGCTGCGACGGCTCCCACCTGGCTTGTGCGTTGTGCGACGCCAAGATTAACAGGAGGGCGTGCATTGCCCTGAATGTTTCAAGTGAGTATACTCGTCATCACAAAAGAAACCCGACAAACCTGGATGGTGGTGCTCCCGTCCTTGGCAGTGAGATGCAAATTGATGGTGAAAAGAGTATCTCCCGACAGAGTTGTCCATTGGGCCACAAGAGGTTTGCGAGAATCTTGCCAAGCCGCATTGGTTGGCTCTATGCGACCTGGATTGAGGCTTGAAAAAATATGAACGCGCCTGCAAGAACACAGAAAAGTTCATCTACCTCAACGCCGGGCTCCCGTCTGTACCGATGACCTCGACTGCTTCCAGAGCCGTTCCTGCGGTGCCATTGACCAAACTAAGCCGCTCCGGTTGGTACCTGCAGAAAGATCTCAGAGTCAAGGACTCAGTCTGCCACGTCGACTCACAAATACACCTGGCGGATATTGCCCCCAGGCTGTCCGCCATCCGCCTTGTCGACGGGGTCAATGTTCACGGATTCATACGCTTGTCCCCCCGCTGCTTTGATGGCAGCAATGAGAGTCGACAATGTGAGGCTGGCGCTGACCACCCCATCATCGGTTGGCCCGTCGTTATCTTGGACCTCCTGGATGAAAACGATGTCCGGAGAACGGAGGACAGTGGCGATGTGGTTGGCTATGTCGTCGATGTGAGTTCCTTGAGGAGACATGTTGTCTACCTTTATCAAACTTCAGTCATGTTCGCTGAAAGTACAAGGGCATTACATTATAACTCCCGACGGTAATGCTGCACAAATCCTGCAAAAATGTCATGCTCGATTCTTAGATTTCAAGCCAGAAAATCTTACCCCCGGAGCAGAAACCAAAGAAGTCGGGGCAATATCAAAGCTGGGGCTAGACACGATGGCCGGCGCAGTAAGAGGAAGTATGTAGTAGAATCCGAACTGATATGTGACTACTCCAGTGATGTCGGACAAGACCATGCCAATGGCAACTTCGGGATTGTCAGTGCCGTCCAGAGGCTCTCCAATGATCACCGTCTCCGGTTGGCCATCGGGAATACCGTCAGGGCCTGAAACGATTTAGACACCAGCCAGATATGAGTGAAGGCGCTCACCGAGTATGATGGTGAGGCCGCCGCGCGAATTCTGCTCAGTCACTGGCCAGTCGCCGATCTGTGTGGACGTTAAACTCGACATAGAATACTGAACCACACAGACTTGCCGCCCATATTTCGCCAAAACTATTGGGGAAATTGATGGCAACAGGCCGAAGGACGGTGACCAATTGTCCATTCAAGCTCTCCCAAAAGTCCATTCCGAAAGACTGGGGGAGTAAAGTTGCATTGACTGTATCGATTTGGCTCTGGTTGTTGGGAACGGAGAGGAAGCCATCGGGACCGACGTCCAGGGCTGAGAAGTTCTCTGTCGGAGGCGATCTATCTCTGCCCAAAACGATGGGAGTGACCGGATTGTTCGTAGAAACCACAATGATATTGGTGGGGCTCTCCAGCTCGGTCAAAGTAAGAAAATCGGGGTCTGCGGACGGCCGAAATTCGGCCACCAAGCCCGTCAGAGTGATGATGTCCCCAACAGCGACCTTGGACAAAACCGTGGCACTCGTAGTGAAAACCAGCAGGCCGCTCGATACACGAGTGTCATTTGCGGCTGCCCCGGCGACATAGAAGCCCTCAGATCCCTGGACAAGAGTTGAACTTGATTATTTCAACCCGGTTTTCCGTGTACCTTGGCGGTGACCAACGCATCGGTCAAATTGACTGTCTTGCCCACCAGCGGCGACTTGTAGGCGAATCCGTTGATGTCCGTCACCAATGTCGACGATACGAGGGTTATCGAAGAGGCGAGCAACGAGAAGATGAGGCGGTTCATGGTACTACCACGTCAAGGCCTAGCACGTTCACAGAATATATAGCCATGTCGTGGTACATCGCGGGAACCCTCAGGGGGAAGGAACCAAGGGCCATTGCCATCTGTGATCCCAGGACGTTCAGAGGCATGGCGTAGTAGCATCGCGGGAAAGGGAACCCTCAGAGGGAGTGGCTTGGCTAAGGGGACAGGGGGTGTGTCAGCGCATGTCAGCTTTGATTGAAATTTGATCTTTCCAGTCTCTTCTCTCCGCGCTTGCGTGTCCAAGAGGACGCGTAAGCCTCTGCTATATAACGCTGTCCGGGCGTCTCTCTCTCTCTCATTCCTTCCTAATGGCTGCACCCCGCCAAGATCATATGCTCTCCGTCGGCACACAATGCTCCCATTCCTCCTGCCTGCTAGTCGACTTTCTCCCAATCAAATGTCAGGGCTGCCAGGAGTCCTTCTGCAGGGACCACTTCATGCCAGTGGCGCACGAGTGTCCCAAATACGACCCGTCCAAATTCGACCGGATTGCACCCAATTGCCCCCTCTGCAGTGTCCCGGTGCCTTTTATGCCTGGCCAGGATCCCAACCTCGCCATGGAGTCCCACTTCAACAACTGCACTGCGATGACTGGGAAACCCAAAGCAAGGAGCAATCCGGTCTGCGCCAAAGCTCGATGCGGAAAGACTCTGTTCTCCCCAATCCGTTGTAACGTAAGTGTCTGTCTGGTATGCTCACAGACTTGCTGAAGATCTACGCTTCTAGAAATGTAGCCAGCAGTTTTGCCCAGCCCACCGCTTCCCCGCCGACCATACCTGCACCGCCCCAGCTGCACAACCCGGCAAGACCACTGGTCCCACTGCCGCCAGCCGCTTGCTCGACTTGAAGCCCAAAGCATCAGCTGCTGGGGCCGCGACCGTGGGTGCCATCAAGACCATGGCATCATCCGCGCAGGCCGGCGCATCTCGAGCTTCTCAGGCACCGAAGCCAGCGATCCAAACACCCAACCTGTTTTCAAAAACAGACCGGTACGTTTCCTCTCTTTTCTTCTGCTCTCAATAACCAAATCATGACGCGACAGTTCCCCATGCTCTTCCACTAATGACTCTCTTCCCGCCGCCCTCGATGATGACCAACTCAAATCTAAACCGGAACCCATAATCTCCTCATTTGTACCGCCACCTATATTCGCGTTCGCTTGAATGAACGCAACCTTGTATCGCTATCACAATTGTATCCCTTACTCCATACTTTTTACCTTAATTCCCATCCTTGTAGCCGCGCTAAAGCAGAGCGCGAGAGCCGAAGAAAGGCGATGCACGAGCGTGCCAAGAAGGGTCTCCTGAGCGAAGAAGAAAAGCTGATACTCGCTGCAGAGGACGCTGAGCACGCTCGGCAAGGACAAGGCAAGGACTGTATTGTAATGTAATCGTTCCAAGTATTATATCTTCCTGGGATTGCGCAAATTCATTTATTTCGTGCGTGTGTATGTATGTATCGTGTTGAACTGGTAGAGAATACCGACCCGACCGCTCACGCCGTCGACTTTCCGACCACCTTTCCTGCAGTGATTTTCGCAGCATCCAGCATACGGATGGCCTCATGGGCAGCCTTGATTCCACTCCCAATCATCCCTCCAAATGTGGGGCCCATCCGGTTGGAACCATCGTGTTCGGCGAGTTCCATGCCAGCCATGACGAGGCCAGGAATAACTTCGCGCGTTCCATTGACGATAGCCGGCTCCGAGCGGTTCATATCGAGCTGAAGACAAGATGAGAAAGACAGGAACAAACAATGGAGAACTTGATGATCCTACCCCTCTCATGTTTCCGAGCTCTTTGTTCAGGCCCATGCTGACCAGCCGCTTGGCGGAGAAAGCTCCCATGGGACCATCGTGCCCCTCAGGTCAAGTAGGTTAGGTTAGGTTAGCCTGTGCAGAAAATGATGCTAACAGTTGTGGTCACGATGACGGGGGCAGTTATCGTGCATGGATCCCTGAAAATATATAATTTGCGATCATCTATGGGCCGAGGACGCTTACATGCAAGACTGCGTGTCGTGGTTGAGAGCGACAAGGGTCCAGTTGGTCACAACACCCGAGACACGTTGGCGGTTCTCGAAATCGGTTTGCACGATCAGATCTTCGACACTCGTCGCGTTCATGAGCACAACATTGGGCAACGCGAGAACCCGGGAAAGAAGCGTGGAGGTAAAGAGTGCCGCGTGTTTGACGACGACGAACGACCCTTCGTCCTCGTACGGCACGCCGATCTCCCGCAAGAAGTTGTCTGCAGGTTTGCGGATTACCTAGTTGAGCGATGAGCCCAGAGAAAAAGAAACCGTGATGATGTTATGTACCATGGCTGTCATCAATTGCCCACCAAGCCAAGCTCCGCCTCCAGGAGCGACGTTGGCCTCGATGCTACGAGCCACATAAATATCCAAACTGAAAGCGCAGAGAATAACTCACATTGTGATTTGAGGTCTGGGCGCTGAGTAGCCAGACTGTAGGCGCACGAAAGACCAGCGCTGCCTGCGCCGATAATCACAACATCCGAGATGGCCCTCTCGTACATCGTGTTGAAGTATCTGCACGAGTTTGAGAAAATTTTGACAACAGCACTAACGAGATCATACCTTTTGATCATCGCTCTGGATAGCTTGAGCAGACTAGTTCGACAGCAATTCAATAGTTTACCTAGAGACTTGGGCCTCCTCGATGGGTGCGAAGCGGTAGGAACCCTTGTAGTCCTCTTGTACGTCGTGCTTTCCTACGACTTGGAACGTGCGCGTGGGTTCTTCCATGGTGAGAGACATGGTGCGTCGATTGAGAGAAGCTTCACAGAGGACTTTATATACCTGTTCACACTGACCCCTGCCGGGAGTCGGCGAGAGGAGACCCAGAGGTTCTGCCGTGTGCCATGGTGAGAATAACCAGAGCCCAATGACGCCCAGGAAGAGTCACTAGAGAACGCCCAGGAAGACTCAGGAAGAGTCACTAGAAATTGATCCCAGAGGCAAGTGCACCCGAGAACAAGGCAAGAAATCGACCCCAGTTATCTTTCCCGAACACCGCGCGGCATATAGAACAGAGTCGGACCTGAAGGTGGGAAAGCAAGAACAAGAATCTGGATGTTTATAACGTCACCGCGGGCTCTGCGTTACATCCACTGATCCTCCTAATCAAGTTGAGTCGCCCCTCGCTCTTGACCTCCAATGCCTGAGCCCATCCCAGTCAAGATGCACCAGAATTTCATGGTCGTAGAGGCCCTCTCCTTGGAGAGAATCCGGGGCGTCCTCGTACGACTCGAGGACACCATTATCTTCTCCCTCATCGAGCGCGCCCAGTTTTGCACAAAACCCAAGATATATCAACCGCGGTGCTTTCCCAGAGCCTTACGGCGAGCGGGTTCCAGGGCAGCTGGCTTGACTGGTTTTTTGAAGGAACAGAGACGTTCCACGGCAAGTCGCCTCTGTTCTAACAGCGGCTTTAATCTGAACCCCTACACAGCGAAAGCGAGACGGTACACGAGGTGCGTCTCAGCCAATTGGGCCGTGCATCCTTGCTTATAATTGTCCAGTCCGGATGAATACCCCTTCACCGCCGACCTCCCAAAGCCCGTACTACCGCCCCTCGAGTACCCGGAAATTCTGTACCCCAACTCTGTCAACGCAAATGCATCCATCCTCTCCTTCTACACGCGACAATCGTTCCTCGCATAACGCGCAGAGCTACCATCGCCTTGCCACGTCCAAACGCGCTAACGGGATCACCGGAGACGAAGAGTACGAGGACGACGGTAATTACGGGAGTGCGCTACGATCGACGTGAAGTGCTGCAGGCCATTAGCAAACGCGTGCATTATGGTCAGTCTGGTTCAGAATACCCCTCAAGCTGACCCCATCTTAGGGAAATTCGTTTCTGAGTCCAAGTTCCAGGAAAATCCCGCTGCCTTTATCCCTCATATTCTGAATCGCAATCGCACTCCTCTCGAGGACTTGATCACCAAACCGGAGGTGGAGCGAAAGCTTCTCCTCCGTCTCAGAAGAAAGCCGCCACATACGCCCAAGATTTTGCTCCTGATGGTGAAGTCAAGAGAGAAGCCAACGGGAATACGGGCAAAATCGACGTCGACGGTGTCGTGGACTTGTACGAGAGCTTTATCATCCCGTTAACCAAGGAAGTCGAGGTGAGTACTTACT